>JAJOOS010024685.1:0-32290 GCA_029582725.1 Solanum chiquidenum
CACAAGTAAGATCGGAGCGCCCTAAGGTGAGATACTTGGTCGAATAAAACCCTTCTCAAAGGGATCTTTCAACGGCTCTTTTAACTCTTTCAACACTGCTGGAGCGATTCTATATGGCAGAATAGATATTGGACGAGTATTAGGAAGAATATCTATACCGAAGTCTATTTCTCTCTCAGGAGGGACTCCAGGTAGATCATCTGGAAAGACCTTTGGAAACTCACTCACAACAGGAACAAACTCAATAAAAGGTGTCTCAACACTAAAGTCCTTAACTCGGACTAAGTGATAGACACAACCCTTGGACACTAATTTTCTCATCTTAAGGTACAAAATAAAATGACCCTAAGACACTTCTAAACAACTCCTTCACTCAATAACTGGCTCATTAGGAAACTGGAACTTAACAACACAAAATCTACAATTGATTGAGGAATAACAGGCATGAAGCCAGTCCATACCTAGAATGACATCAAAATATACCATATCTAACTCAACTAAGTCAGCCATGGTGCTCTTGTGAATGACGAAAATGTTACAATCACGATAGACTCTCTCAGCTAGAAAAGACTCACCAACAGGTGTAGAAACACTGAAGGGCTCAAGAAGTTGCTCACGAAGAATATCAAAATTCGTGGCAATCTAAGGAGTCACAAAATATAGACTCGCTCCTGGATCTAGCAAAGCATAAACATCAAAAGTAAAGATTTTTCTCATACCAGTGAAAACATCTGGCTAATTCTCTTGCTCTTGGTGACTAAAGATAACATATAGGCAGTTTGCTCCTCCGTCAGTCCGTGAAGTAGCTCGTCTAGGTGCCACCCTGTCTAGTGGAGCAACTGAAGAAGATTGGGCTCTATTTCCCCTATTCCCATTACCTTGCATATTCTTAGGGAACTCTTTTATCAAGTGACCCTCTTGACCACACTTGAAACAACCAATAGAGCCTAATTAATGAGATTTCAAAAACACTTCATCCAATTCTAAGCATCAACGATCCTTAATCTGTATATCACCTAACTAAATGAGTTGAGGTCGAATCCCACAAGGAGCGGTACGTGTATAAGATTCAATTGGGAAGTTTGAACATGTTCAAATCAGTCATAGGAATAAAGGTTATCGAATAAAAACATCATTCAAATCACGGGGTGACACGAATGCCAAATGGGGGGTTTTTGGTTTTGATTATCAACTACAAACAGTGGTAAATAATAAAATATGGGTTCTTGGGATGTGATTTGATTATAGGCTAATATAGACAAATGGGTAATTGCAACTATTAGTAAATAGCTAGATATAGTGAGTAAGCTAGGCTATAGAGGAGAAAAAATTTCTCTCGAACAATTTACCCCGAATCAAGTTGATTTCTCTTGAACATCAACAAGCATGCAAAATACGAGCAGCCCACACCTTAGTCCATTTACTCTCTCGAGTTGAGTATGTGATTGGGTTTAGGATTCACTCTCGAGCTGAACCCAGGTCAACCTAATATCCACTGACCATCAATAAAAGACCTTAGTTCTAAAAGCTCTCTCTCGAGCAAGCCAAGAACACAAAGTTAGAACTGCATTTGCAACTACAATTCTTAAATTAAATCGCAATTAATGATTAAACTCACTTCTAAATAGCATTTAAACTAACAATTAGCAATACCCATAAACTAAATCAGCCCATAATCACAATATCACACCCCAAGAATTGGGGTTTTAGCTAGACATCATAAAAACATAAAAACCATTACCAAATTGATTATACATCAAGTAGGTAAGAGTAGATTCATCCTTACAATGCTCCAATTCGAAGAATCTCAAAGACCCACATCCAATTTCTCAATAGTAGAAAACTTCAATTCTTCAAAGCTTAGGAAAACTAGAGAAAAATTGTGTCATAGTTCAAAACTCAAAAATAGATTAGCTAAGATAGAATTCTGATAATAAACTAAATATTCAAAAATGTATTTATAGTCGCCAAAAATGTGTTGCGAAGAGTCAGTCGGAAAAGTAAGTCGGGCTCACCGAACCACTCGGCGAGCCGCTCTTTGGACACTTTCATCTCCCTTCTGTCTTGGCATTCAACATCCTCAAGGTTCTGCAACTATGGGCGATCTAATACTGCATCACGGAACTACTCGGTGATCCGCTGACTGCTCGTTTCTCTTGCCCACTTGTTTTGTCCCTCAAGGCTTGACACACTGGAACTTTAAGCGGTCTGGTTACCCACTCAGCGACATGCCAAGTGCTCTTGGCGATCGTCAGGCTCGCCTTTCTTCATTTCTTCAGGTTGTTTGTTTCTTTTTTCCTTTTAGTGTCCTTGCTTTGTTCCTCAATCACAATACCTGAAAATCAAGGGTTTTACATCAGTTATTGGCACAAAATAAGCATTTAAGGACACTACTTCTATATAACAAAGCCCTAAATGAGTCCAAATCTCGAACTCATCAAAACCCCCAACTTAAACTTTAGCTTGTCGTCAAGTAAAACTTAAGTTCAACAGTTCAAATCTCAAACAGTGCTACACAAGACTCGTTCATGAATCCACACAACAAGACTCATTCATGAATCCACACAACAAGACTCAACTTACTCATGCGAGGATCAATTGTGCACTCAAAGATTCAAGTTGTGACTCACCATTATCAAAGACTCTCAAGTTCATAATACTTGCGTCAAATGCAAGTTCAAGCTCAACAAAGGTACTCAAATGCCCTCACAACAATAATGATTCCATATGCCCACACAATGTTTCAATAAATTATAGCTATTGAATCATATACAACTCTCACACTCACAAATATGGACACATGCATGACTTCACCCATAGGTTTGCCCTTATTTTTCAATCGACATTCGTTTCAGCTCATTCAAGATCAAAAAGGTCTTTTCAAGGCTTGTAACGGGGCTGAGTGTAAAGGTATGGTCATTTAGGCCCAGTGGTTGCTATCCTCATGAACTTTGGTATGAACATCACTTTCTTTCCTCTTCTTTATCATTTTCACTAATGCTCAAAATTCACCTCATTAGTCACTTCTAATGGAATACCGGACACCCCATTTCTTTTTTGTAACTTTCAGAACTTTTTTGTTCTTTTTGTTTTTCATTCTTCTTTTCTTTTTCTCTATTTTTTTGTATGGATGGGTTCCATCTTTTTTCAAAACCAAGGATCAATGGGGTCTTCTTTTTACTTCTTGATTTACCTTCTCTTTTCACCACACTCCCAACTTAGGCTTTTGGCCTAAGTTAGCTATTCAAATACACCACACTTCATGAGGATTATGGGTGAATGGATAAAGAGGGGCTACAATTTCATCAAGTTTCTTCCAAGAAAAGGATAAGGCTCAAAAAGGGTTCAAGAAAAGTTCACACTCAGAAGGTTGGCCACAAAAAAGGTATATTGTCAAATTGTTTCACTCTTCAAAATTGTTGCCTAAGATCATTTCAAGAGCTTGCATCACTTAGTCAACCGAACCAACAGGACAAATTCTAGGTGTCATAACAAAGGGTTCACAATAGGCTCATCACACAAGGCCTTGGCACCAATATCAAACAAGACTCCACACTTTTGCTACTGTGTAATGTTCATCACAAGAGACTCATTCAATAATCTTCTAGTTACAACGAGATGCACAAAGTTCACACATTGTCTATGCAACTTCATTATGCCTCATCGTAGCTGCGCATTCATTTTTGTTCGATTAAGAGCACTATTCAAGTCATCGGTATTGATCATGATCGATACTCAAATTTGCACAAGAACAACCACAATCATACACAAGAGGTGGCAATTTTTTTCCAGAAGGGTCATTTGCATTTATTATAAGGAGTCACAAGCTCAAACATCCACTACACAATATCAAAACACAATTAAACATAAAAACCAAATAATATATACACAGAATAGTCACAAGAGGTAGGTATGGAAATACCTCACCCCATCACAAAAAAAATGTAGTTGTCCTCAAATGCAACAAAATAGTAAAAAGTCAATAAAAAGGAAAGAGAGGGAGGTAAAGAAGGGTCATATCTACACAGTCGCTCCACCTGTCAGTGCATCAATGCTCGGGGTCACATTAGCAGTGGCTCCACTAGACTCAACCATGGTGGTGTCTCTCAATGAAATATGCACGGCTGAATCCACCATAGCCTCATCAATCTCTATAAGACCCTCATAAGTAGTCTCCTCATCTACACCAAGCTGTTCCTTATCAGTCTCAGCCTTGGACTCAGCAGAAGCCATCTCCGCAACTCAAACCTCATCTCTGGTGGTAGCCGGAGGCACATCCATATCAGCTATCATGTCGGGGATCTCCACAGACCTGAAAATCATGGAAATATCTATGGACTTCAACTGGTCCACATCCTTCCTCAGCACAGTAATCACGGCCTTTAGAGCTGTCACCTCATCAATGGCCCCCTGGCCTCGCTCACACGCTGTTAACCTTGCCGCAAGGGCATCAATAGACGCACTACAACAACAGTAAGGGCCCTCTCTATCATCCCATGAACTGTGGCATCAAACCTGGAGGCACGCCTATCCGCAGAATGAGCTAGCTGCTCCATCCATAGTAATGTAACCTAGGTGAGTGGGGGTCGGGAAGCAGAAACAGCAGTAGCATACCTAGGAGGCATGAGAGCTCTAGAGGGGATATGAGTAAAAGAAGGAACAACACTAGATATACCTGAAGGCCCAGGGGCCAGAGTAGGCAACACTGCCTCTGCAGGTAATGTATTAGTATCAACAATCAGGGAGGTGTCCACCAAGGCTACATTTTTCTTTTCGGCCTCATCCTTTAGACACTGAGCCTCAATCTGTTGGATGTCGGTAGAAAATGTGGGATCACTTCCACATCCTTCTTTGCATCAAAGGGCACTCGGGCTTGGCTGCATATCCCGGTGATTAACACCGGAAAAGGTAGAAAGGTGTGGCGCTGCCTAGCCCTCTTGGCCGTCTCTTGGCAAACAATCATACCCAAGTTGAGACTGATCCCATCAATAATGCAACCAAGACAGGATGCCTTCGTGTGGCGGGGAATAGACTCATTCTGGGATGGCATGATTGTGCTGCTAATAAAGCCAAACCAGTACCTCGCTGGTACATTGAGGTCCTTCTTCTCTATTGCAGCTCCTGCCTCCAACCACCGAGGAGTGCCATAAGATATCATGGGCCAACCATTTTTTCAAAGTTTCCAATGACTGTCTTGATCATGTATTGATAGTCATCTGAGATGTTTCTGGTGCACTCCAAAGCTGTGTTGATGTCATCACTGTCACATTTTACCTTCTTGCCCCTGACGACCACATAGTCAACTGGTTTGAAAGTTGCAACCTTCCTCTTTCCTTGAGGTATTAGAGCTCCGTAGGCAGTGTTAACTTACCAGACCCACTTGGGAATGTAAGGGCTACGGGGTTTTATTAAGATCTAAAACTTGTGGGACCTCAAGGTGTGATAGATTTCTGGATATTTGTTTATCACTCCATTTATAGACAGTCTCTTTTCTTCAATGATGGTCATCAATCACTCAGCCTTCAATTCTGTTCATGGACCGGGGAGGAGGACCTTGTGCAGGTGGTACCTGGACCACAGTTTGGTTTATGATAGGAGGAGAAGTATGGGTCTCAAGTACTTTGATCCTAGACGGATCATGCATCCTCTTGGATCGTAGCTCAGCTTGTCGGGCCAATAGTAGTTCATCATCCTCAGGCTCAGAGATGGAAGCTTGACAGTCCTGGTGCTCACCCTCACATTCAAGTGAGGTGAGTGGTGTATATACCATCACTAGCGGAGCTGACCCCTGCTGATGTAGGAGCATGTGCTTTTTCCTTGCCCTTACCCTTCCCACCTTTGGTGGGAAGTTTTGCAGCCTTTGCCTTGAATGCTGCTGCATCCTTGTTGATAACTATTACATTCACCCTCTTGCGGAGTGACATGTATTGGCCAGTTACCTTTGGTCTAGCCATATCTGCAAAGCACATCAGAAGTAGTTAGAAACAACTTAAGAGAAATGCAGAAAAATAAGCCGCAGAAAGACTCGCCGAACTGATCGGTGAGTCATCGAATCACTTTGGCGAACCAGATCGGGCACGCCAAGGATTGACTCAAAAAAATTCCCAAAAAAATGCAATGTCGGTGAAGAGAACAGACTTTTGGCGAATCGGCGGCATCATTCAACGAGCACATATTAGCCAGCCGAAATTCACAGTGTGTTTTAGGGGTTAGGGGAGCAGAAAGGGTGATCAAACAAGACTTTCGGCGAGTCACCCAGTGCACTCGGTGAACTCAGGCTTCTCGCCAAAAGTTATAGAACCAAACTCAACAAAACCATGTAATTTAAGGTGATCATTAGGTATTTCGGCGAATTGCCTAGTGGTTCGGCGAGCTTGACCCAGCTACCCAACGTGCCTATTTTCAACCCCGACTTCCAAAATCAACCTCGCAGCCCCCGAAAACAAAATCAAACTACACACATTCTCAATTAAGTCAAGACCCATTAGACCCATGCCACCGAGGCACTCAGACTTCCCTCAGTTTTGCCAAAATTGGCCATTTGACAACTTTAGCCCTTAAGAATGACGTCAAATGATCTATCATTGGGCAAAGCACGTAATTTAGCACAATTTGGGTTACTTAGAATTCATCCGACTAGACTCAACAACAATTAAGCACAACCCAACAATTTATGACAAATTTTTAAGAATGAAATTCAGGAAATCAATAACTTAGGCATAATATCAAAATTAAAATAGGCACACAAGCACACATTCATGATTTCAGATAGGCCCAACACATATCAATAAGAATTACACCATTGCAAATGAGTTTAACCGTTATTTAAGAGTTTAGAGTTCGGAAAACCAACCTTTAATGTCGAAAGATGAATCTGTAAAGCTAGACAGCAAAGTAAGGGAATATGAAATTTTTTGAAATGTATAGTGCGGGTGTGATTGTATGAAGTTGAAAAGTGAAGGGAATGTGAAAGATTTTGAAATTTTAAACCATTGGCCTTTTAAAAACCATCCAGTTCACTTCCTTTCGGCGATGTTATTTTTCCCCACTGAACCACTCGGTGACACGCAAAGTGGTTACTTATCTCGCCGAGTTTTACAAGACCTTCAGTTAATGTCGGGGTCCAAACGGCGGACAAAGTCGGGCTCGCCGACCTATTCGACGATTCACCGACTTGCCCAATGTCCCGCCGAGTTTTACGGACTCCATTATGATATTTTCTTGAGCCCAACAACAGTCCATGTTGGGCTCGCCGACCTCTTTGGTGAGTCACCGACTGGAATTTTGCTCGCCAATCTGCACTTTTCAAACACATTCTACACTCCAACCTGCACAATCAACACAAGATATTTCCAAAAACAAAAATAAAGCAATAAAAACTTTGGTTTCCTCCCAAGAAGCACTTTAGTTAACGTCGTGGCACGACACAAGTCCACGCTCAAACTTCATTCTTAGGGATTTCCATAGGCCACCCCCTTGTTGTCTGGGTTAGAAACGAGACAACATATGACCCATTTTCATTTCCCGTAGCTGATCCTGGTTACCCGTATCTACATCATAAAAATATGCAGGTCAACTGGCATCAGTACATTTAATGTACGAGCATGCGAGGGGTATTATAGAACAAGACATAAGCTTGAAAAGGGAACTGAAAGAACAAACCTGGTCTCAACTGAACTCAACTGAACTCATTTTAATACAAAGCAATATAATAAATGCAGTATAAAGAAAAGCTTTAAAACATGGATAGCAACTCTGTGTATTATGTAATACAATAGTTGCTCAATTTGTATGCAAAGATACAATATAAACATTGTTTGTATATAAAAATACAATGAACTCTGTTAATATAAGAATACAAAATACTTCTGTGGGAGTTTCTCTAACAGACAACCATCACTTAAGAGTTATGTGATGATACAACGTTTTGCCTCACGATGTCAAGGTTGTCCTATACCTTGCCAGGGGTATAGAACCTAACTACTAAGTGGATCCACTAGTCTATGCTAAAAAGAACTAAGGAATGATCTAAAAATTATGACCATTTTCTACCCATGATGGCTACATGGTTTATGGGGGCAGGGAGTTGTCTCAAATCTCCCCCATATCGGTGCTCAATACTACTCCCAAAATATAATACTAGCTCATATGTTTAAAAACATAACTCTTTATGTGGGTTGAGATAATTACTCAAAATCTAGCCCAAAGGCTCTCTAGGAAATCAGTGATTCCTCTCTTGCTTAATTGTGAAAGCATTTAATATTTACTAAAAAACTAGCGCAAAGGCTCTTTTGGAAATCGGTGTTTCCTTTCTTGTTTAAATGTGAAAATATTTAACTCTTTGGGAATACATAGTCCCCATATACTCTTTTGAAGAAATGAACTTCACTCTTTACTCTTTACTTTTACTCAACTCAAAACTCAAGTATTAAAATGTCACGCCTCGAAGCTACCCCTAGGACATGGACACGAGATCTATGATCACGAGTGACCCCAAGCTAACCCTGTTGGAATATTATAAGCATACTAAATAAACTGAAATAAGAAAGTAATTTGCGGAAGCTAAATTACCATCTAAACTGAAATGATGGGGATATACCCATAAACTGTCTGAATATATAAAAACTGAGAGTTTAACAACAACTGAAATGTAAAAATCAAATGCTAAATCTGAATCTAACTATGTCTAAAAATAGTCTCTAACTGACTAGAAGTGCTGGGAAATGCCCCAGCCAAATCTAGAAAAAACTGAAACTAAGACTAAAAGCAAAGAAAATATGTATGTCGTCCTCGGAGAATGAGGACTCATCACTGATGTTGTTGAGCTGATGATCGGGAACCGATCTATGCATGATCTGGAAGCTGAGGACCTGAACCTACATCACAAGAAGATGTAGTGCAGAGTATGCGTCAGTACTTGAAAGGTACTGAGCATACATGATAGAATAAAACTGAACAATAAACATAACTTAACCAAAGCATAGATCTAAGCAATGATAAGAGATAAGCATGATACTATATTGAGAATACTGACAATGAACTAAATAAATGCAATGACCAAGTTTATAATATGCTGAGACTGAAATCTAATTGTAACTGATAACATGGTCTATGCAATAGAATCTGACTGTAAGGGAGCTACTAATAACCGACATAAAATCAATTGAGCTAAATGTGGAGTCCGATGTATATGCCCCATCGAGAGGACCTAATATACCCTGCCAGAGGTATAGAGGCATGACTGGTGTGATCACTAATATGTAATGCCCACAAAGGGTACTTGTAAGCCTACGAGGGCACATAGTTATAGGACTTGAGGGTGACTAACCCTAGTCCACTCGGTATTAAGCTACTACAAATTGATTGTCTGATTAACAATTTATGACTGAATTTCTATATACTGGGTAGGTCAAAATACTGACATGCTAACTAAAAATGTAACATGAATGTACTAATAATGAAACATTCAAATCTGAGGCATGTATAACTGAAATAACTGACCTAGCATGTGTAATTCATGACCTAAAAGAACTACATACTTGAAGTAGGTCAAACAAGTCATCTATTCTTGGAAGAAGATATTTATTCTTAATGGTCACCTTGTTCAACTGACGATAGTCAATACACATACGAAGAGAACCGTCTTTTTTTCTAACTAACAAAACTAGAGCACCCTATGGAGAAATACTCGGTCAGATGAAACCCTTATTAAACAAATCTTTCAATTGTTCTTTCAATTCCTTTAGTTCTACCAGGGCCATACGGTAAGGAGGAATAGAAATAGGTTGCGTATCTGGGAGAATGTCGATACCGAAGTTTATTTCTATCTCGAGAGAAATACCGAGTAAATCATCTGGGAATACTTTCGGAAACTCATTAACAACGGGGACCGACTCAAGAGTAGGGGTTTCGGAATCCACATCCCTCACCCTAACTACATGGTAAATGCAACTCTTAGAAATCATCTTTCTAGTTTTAAGACAAGAGACAAACTGACCCTTAGGCATAGAATTTCCCCCATTTCCACACTAGGACAGGCTCATTTGGGAACTGAAACTTGACTACACAAGTTCTACAATCGATAGAAGCATAACATGAGTACAACCAGTCAATACACATACGAAGAGAACCGTCTTTTTTTCTAAGAAACAAAACTAGAGCACCCCATGGAGAAATACTCGGTCAGATGAAACCCTTATCAAACAAATCTTTCAATTGTTCTTTCAACTCCTTTAGTTCTACCAGGGCCGTACGGTAAGGAGGAATAGAAATAGGTTGCGTATCTGGGAGAATGTCGATACCGGGATCAAGTAAAGCATAAACATCAAGTTGGAAAACATTCAACATACCAGTAACCACATCGAGAGAACCCTATTGTTCACCATGAGTCTAAAGTGCATAGAATTGATTTTTTCTTGGGAGAATTGGTACCCAAACCACTAGGAGGAGCTGGATTGCCCTCTTTTTCTTTAGCCGTAACCATCGGGCAATCCCTCAATTTATGACCACTCTTACCACAACTGAAGTAACCATCCATGCCGGCTAGGCACTTACCCTCGTGCTTCTTTCCACACCTAGTACAAGTAGACATAGGCAATGAAGATCCACTACCATTTCCTCTTTGAGGCTTTTGGTTAGACACCCTATCTTTGTTGAACTTAGAAGGAGCACTGGAGGAGCCTTGATTGGAAAACTTTTGGCAAAAACTAGGACGACCATGTCCATCAAACCTTGCATGAGAGAAATTGCCATCACCGGTTTTAGCCCTCTTTGTATCCCTAGACTATTCCTTAAGTTTGTCCTCTTCAATCCATTGTGCATAAACCATGAGATGAGACGTCCATGTCATTAATAAGCATGGCGGTATAACACTCTTTAACCACCATTTCGGATATACCCGAAATGAACTTACTCATCCTTGCCCTTGAATCGGTAACAATTGTTGAAGCATATTTAGATAATTGTGTGAACTTCAAAGAATATTCCCGCACACTCATACTTCTTTGACGAAGGTTAATGAACTCAGGCACCTTTGCTTCCCTCATCTCATAGGGAATGAATTTATCAAGAAAAGAGGCCTAGACTTCTCCCAATAAAGACGACCCACATCTTCTGGTCTCCTTTCTTTTTATTGGTTGTACCATATTTTAGAAACACCTTTAAGTTGATAAGCGGCCAACTCTGCCTTTTCCACCGACTTCACTCCCATGATCATCAACACCTTGTTGACCTCATCAATGAACTCTTTAGGATCTTCCTCAACCTTAGAACCATGAAACTCCGAAGGATTCATCCTAGTGAAGTCTCTCACTCTAGATATCATCGTACCCACATTTGGGTTCACGGGAACCGCAAACTCCCTATTGGCTTGGGCCGTCACATCTTGAACCAACACTTGAAAAGAAGCCCTAAACTCCGTATTAGTCCCTTGCTCAGCCAAAGGATCGACCGGAACCTGAGTAGCTTGGGGAGGAGGTTCTTGTTCCGCATTCTCCATCACATTCCTTCTATCATAAGCTCTTTGAGTAGACATATCTTGTAGAGCATTGGATAAGGATTAGGAGAGAGACCTAATAGAGTTAAAACTTATCGCACGACTTTAGAGCAACGAAAGAAGTGGAGTTTCCTAATCATCTTGTAGCCTCTCATTCATAATTATGGCGCTCTTGACACTCATGAACAAGACTCTACTCGACATGGCTTAAGAGACATCCTAGAATAATTCTAAACCTTGTGCTCTGATTACTAAGTTTGTAACAACCCAGGGGTACCTCTAGATGTAACTGATGTATATGAGATTTGGACTTATTTGGAGATTTGTTGATATAGATTTAGTGTCCTCAAATGCTTAATTTGTGCCACAAACTGATGCTAAATTCTTGATTTTTAGGTATATGGATTAAAGAACAAAGCAAGGATACTAACATGCAAAAAGGAACAACACAAGCTGAAAAAGAGGAGACATGAAAGCCAAAAGATCGCCAAGAGAACTCGGCGACTCATCGAGTTGCCCCTATACCGCCTAATAGAACACTGATCCTGAAATGGGAAAAACTTAGGTGAACTATGTTCTCTATCGGTGAATCGCCGACTTCATCGGCAAATGAAAATTTTACCGCCGAACGCACTGAACAAGACCAAGACGAAGTTGAATTGGTGATCTAATGGACTAAAAGGCGCATCGCGGAAGGGATCGGCGATCCCAATCTAGATTGCCTAAAGTTACACTGTATGAATGAGGAAAAGGTGAAGAAGAAATGGGCGGTGGACTAGAACAATGGGCGAGTCGTCGACTGGTCGGCGAGGCCGGACTATCCTAGCCAATCAACCCCAAAAACCAATAACTCATATAAGAATAAATTAACTTCTGGAAGAGAGAGAAGGCATTTTTTTCAGTCATTGTGGAACAAAATAGAGAGAACAAAAACATTATTCTTATTGATTTTAAGTAATTTTAGCAAGAGATTTCAATTGGGTATTGTAATAGAAAAGATATTATTCATCTTAGGACTTCGATTTTCAATACCCAGCTATGGAGCATGTATTAGGTACTAAATTTCTTTCTTTTATGATGATTAGCTAAAACCCCAATCTTGGGAATTTGACAATGTGATTAATTGCTGAATTTGGCTTGATGGGTGTTAGTTATTACCAATGTTAGTGATAATCCTAAGTGGGTCTGAATTATTGTTGTGGTTTAACTACTCTATTGCATGACTATTTCAATATAATGTAATGTTTTATGCTTGCTTGAGAAAGAAGTGTAAAGCTAAATTTATAAGTTGGCACTCATAGTTAGTGAGTCATGATGGATTTAGCTCAAGAGAGTGAATCCTAAGACTCATGTTATGTATTCAGCTCGAGAGTGTGGATGTTGTGAGATTTTGGACTGGTCTTTATGTTTAAAGCATTGAGGTTCGAGAGAACTCAATTGAAACAGGGTAATTATTCGAGAGAAAAGTACCTCACCTAAAGTTCATCCTACCCATGAAGAGTTAGCATTTTTGGTTTGGAATTTACACCCATTAAGTTAGATTTAGCAATATGTTGGTCAATCCCCCGAGTACCTTGTCCTATTTGATTGTTCTTAGTAACTTATTGAGGTTGTTTTCTGATTTAAAAACCTTTCACCCTGACATTGTTGTCGCCCATAAAATTTCATTAATAGCTTCTGAAATCTCTAGTCCTTTAGCTACAAAAATCACTATTGTAACTTCATATTTGAATTCAATACATAACTACTCTCTGTGGGATCGACCCTAACTCTTCTATTAGGTTTATACTTCTTAACGATCGTCTACACCTAGTATCAGATGAGGTGTAGTTGATACGTTAATCAAAATGGTGTAGCTGCCGGGGAGTGGTGTTTTTTAGAATTCTCTTATCGAAGTTTGATTTGTGATTTTGTTGGCTGAAGTGGAATCGACTAGATTTGTTTTGTGTTTGTGTTGGTTGTGTTGAACGGGAGAGGAAATGAGTGAGGAAGAGATTAATGGTAGCCAATTAGGCCACCAAGGTGATATTGACGATATTAATAATGTGCATAACTCAATCCAATTGAGTGGGATTGGTGCAATCTGTCTACAATCAACCGAAGAGAATGTTATATTCCATGTCACTAGCACAACTCTCCGTCTCTTGGAAATGAAGGGACTTTATGGTGTGTTGATTCACGAAGACCCACATGTGCATATGCAGAATTTTATAGAGGTTTGTGGTCCGTTCTCATTCAAGAACGTATCACAAGAATCAGTCACTCTCAAATTATTCCCATTATCTCTGACGGGTGAAGCTAGCAAATGTCTGGCTGAGTTACCGAAAAATTCTATCACATCTTGGGATGAGCTTACCACGGCATTCAATGTGAGGTTATTTTCCCCATCGAGGATGATGAAGATCAGAGACAACATTCAAGGTTTCAAGCAATTTAAAGGTGAACCTATCCATGAAACGTGGCTGGCCGACCCACGGACATCCAAACAATGTGTTTCTCCAATACTTCTACCGAAGTCTTGACTTAGTAAATAAAGGAGTAGCTGATCAATTGGTTCGAGGTGGAATAACGTTGCAATTGGTTGAGGTGGTTTCATTTCTTCTTGATGACATGATGAAAATAAATCGAGAATGGTACACTCAAAAAGATCAAGTTTCACCTTTTTTCTTTAGAATGACTCAAGAGCAACTTGATAAAGAAAGAGAAAGGGATGAGAACATCAACAAGATTTTATCCCAAATGGAGCTGCTACAAGCACAAGTGTTAGAAAATGTGGGAAAACCCAAAGGAGCAAGAGGAGTTTTCAGAGTTGAGGAGGGTTTTTCCTCGGCCTATTCAAAGCCTGGGGAGAATCAAGGTTGGAACTCTTACAAATTTGAGGAGTATTTTCACCCACGCTACTTGCAGCGGGGTGGGAATTAAGGTTGGAACTCTAACAAATAAGAAGAGAGGAGAAGATACTATCTAGAATGGGTTGAGCAAAGTGATCCTTGGAAAAGAGAGGATGACCATGAAGAGGATCACACTCAATCGAGTGAGATCCCAAAGTCAAAGGAGAGTGCAAGTAGTCTTCGAGTGGACGATTTGTTGTCTTGCATACTTAACAAAGTTGAGGGCTCTGATGACTTGATAAAAGGGATAAAAGCCAATTTCTCTTTATTAAACAATAGAGTGAACTCTCATGATGATGCAATCAAGCTACTTGAAGGTCAGTTGAGTCAACTTTTGGCACAATTGGAGCCAAAAATAATGGGGGACGACGATACCATACACATAACAACTTTGGTGGAAGATGGTGATAGAGATCTGGTTGTGGTTACCCGTAGTGGAAAGGTATCGGTAGGTGATATGAAAGGTGATGATGAAGCACAAGCTCATGAAGAAGACAAAAGTACTGAGGAAGAAGAGATGCTCATCCAACAAAGTGTTGCCAAAGAGTTACAAAAAGATGTAGAAAAAAGCACTCCAATCTTAAAATTTGTGCAACCTCTCCCCAAAATACCTCCCCCGTTTCCCCAACGCCTCAAGAAGAAAAATGAGGATGAAAAGTTCAAGAATTTCTTATCGGTGTTCAAGATATTATAAATTATTCTCCCTCTAGTGGAGGCATTGTTGGAGATGCAGGGTTATACCAAGTTTATGAAGGAGTTAGTCACAAAGAAAAGAAGCTTGGACTTCGAAACAATTGAAGTCTCTCATAGTTCTAGTGAAATTATGACTAATGAGATGATTAAAAAGAAATAAGATCCCGGAGCGTTCATCATCCCTTGCATTATCGGTATTCTCCAATTTGCCAAGGCCCTATGTGATTTAGGAGCAAGTATAAATCTATTGCCATACGCAATCTATAAACAACTTGGATTGGGTGAACCGAAATCCACAATAATGAGGCTCTTGATGGCAGACCGATCGATCAAACACCCCATGGGGATACTCTATGACATCTTGGTAAAGGTTGACCGATTCATCTTTCAGGATAATTTTGTCATTCTTGATTGTGAGATTGATGTTAAATTCTAATTATTTTGGGAAGACCATTCTTAGCAATCGGGAGAGCGTTGGTGGATGTTGAAAGTGGAGAATTGAAGTTTCAGGTGAATGAAGATGAAGTCACCTTTAATGTGTGTAAGTCAATGAAGCACCCAAGCGATATTCATGTGGTTTCAACTATTGATGTAATTGATGAAGCAATGGCTAGTGTGAGACATTTGATGTGTATGAGTGAACCACTAGAGGTTGTGCTTGCAAACTAGGATGAGTCAGTAGTCCAAGGTTACGACTAGGTAGTAGCTGACCTTTCGGGTTTGGGGGAATATTCAAAGACTCTACTGAAGCTGGATATTGATCTGAAAAATTGAGAAAGTCCTTCCGCAAAGCCACCTAGGAACTATTTAAGCTTGAGTTGAAAGTGATCTCTTCCCATCTTTTATATGCATTCTTAGGGGCTAATAACACCTTACCCGTATTCATTGCAGCTTATTTTCTTGAATGGCAAGTAAAGTTGTTTGTAGAAGTGTTGAGAAGATACATCAAAGTTATCGGATGGACTATCGCTGACATTGTGGGCATTCCACCTGGCATTTGCACTCACAAAATTCATCTTGATAGAGAATGTAAACTGAGTGTTGAGCATCAAAGGATATTGAACCCACTGATGCAAGAGGTGGTAAAAAAGGAGATAATAAAGTGGTTGGATACAGGTGTGATCTACCCTATTGCGGATAGCAAGCGGGTGAGTCTGGTACAATGTGTACCGAAAAATGGAGGCATCACGGTAGTCCTAAATGAAAAGGGGGAGCTTGTGTCTATGAGACCGGTAACTGGATGGAGAATATGCATGGATTACCGGAAGTTAAACTCGTGGAACGAAAAAGATCACTTTCCCATGCCTTTTATGGATCAAATGCTTGATCAACTTTCAGAAAGAGGATGGTATTTCATTTTAGATGGGTACTCCGGATATAATCAAATCTCTATAGCTCCGGAAGACCAAGAGAAAACCACTTTCACTTGCCCATATGGGACGTTTGCTTTCAAAAGAATGTCGTTTGGTTTATGTAATGCCCCAACAACATTTCAATGTTGCATGTTATCTATTTTTGCTGATATGCTAAAAGATTCGATGGAAGTCTTCATAAATGACATCTCAGTTGTAGGTAACACCTTTGAAGCGTGTTTGGAACATTTGGGGAAGGTCCTTCAAAATGATGTGTGGAGACAAACTTGGTCCTAAATTGGGAGAAATGCCATTTCATGGTTAGAGAAGGTATAGTTATTGTTCACAAAGTATCACAAAAAGGGCTTGAAGTTGATAGAGCAAAGACCGAAGTATTTGAGAAACTATCACCACCAATCTTGGTGAAAGGTATACGTAGTTTTTTGGGGCATGCCGGCCTTTACCATAGGTTCATCAAAGACTTTTCAAAAATTGCACAGCCTTTATGCAAGCTCTTAGAGAAGGAAGTACGATTCAACTTTGATGACGCATGTATGACAACCTTCAAGTGTTTGAAAGAAAAAATTATTTTCACCCCGGTTATCATTAGTCCCGATTGGTCAGCACCCTCGAAGTGATGTGTGATGCCAGTGGTACGGCATTAGGTGACGTGTTGGGACAAAAATGCAACAAGATATTCCATCCCATTAACTATGCAAGCAAAACTCTGAATGGTGCTCAGCGTAATTATACAGTTACGGAGCAAGAATTACTTGCGGTGGTATATACATTTGAGAAATTCCGAGCATACTTTCTAGGCACCAAAGTGCTTGTACACACGGATCATGCTTTTCTGCATTTTTTTATGGCAAAGATAGATGCCAAGCCAAGATTGATAAGGTGGGTGCTATTGTTGCAAGCATTTGATTTTGAAGTCAAAGACAGATGAGGTTGTGAAAATCAAGTGGTTGACCACCTATCAAGGTTAGAAGGCAAGGAAATGATTAGTTGGATGTGGACATAAATTATTCCTTCCCTGATGAACATGTATTATCCGTAATTCTACAACAAACTCCTAGGTATGCTGATTTTGCTAACTATGTAGTATGTGGACTGATACCGGAAGAACTGAACTTCTATCAACAAAAGAGGTTCTTGTTCGATGTCAAGAAATACTTTTGGGATGAACCATACTGATTTAGAGAGTGTGCAGACCATATCATTAGGAGATGTGTGCCGGAAGAGGAATTCAATTAAATTCTTCATGCTTGTCATACTTCACCGGTTGGTGGTCATCATGGTGGAGTGCGTACAACTGCTAAAATCCTTCAAAGTGGTTACTATTGGCCATCCCTTTACAAAGTTGCTCATGAATTTGTTAAGAAATGTGTGCAATGTCAAAAACAAGGTGGAGTGTCCAGAAGACAGGAGCTCCCTCTCAAACCTATTCTGGAAGTTGAGTTATTTGATGTTTGGGGAATAGATTTCATGGGTCCAGTAGTGAGTTCATTTGGTAATAAATACATTTTGGTGGCAGTAGATTATGTTTCTAAATGGGTGGAAGCTGTAGCACTACCAAACAATGAAGGGTAAAATGTGGTTTAGTTCTTAAAACGTTGTGTATGACGGCTCGTAACGACGGTCTGTCGATGGACTCACGGACCATAAGTGAGGTCCCATCATTGGGGTGCAGGATTTAGGAATCTTTGATCCCACCCACGGCCGACCAGTAAGGTCCGTAGTTGGTCCTACGGACCGTAGGTCTGGCCGTAGGTGAGGGTTAGTAGCTATTTAGAGGAAAATGGCTTTTAGGTCAACTTCAAACGGTCATATCTTTTTGAACAAAAATGAATTAGGTGGCCCATGACCTATCAAATTAAAGATAATTGAATCATCTTTCCAACGCTACTAAGTTTGCTAAAATCCAAGCTAGGAGTAAACAATTATGCTCATTTAAATGAAGCCTTGTCGGGCAGAGCATGAACGACGACCCCAGTTGACGGCCGGTTATCCAAACAACGGTCTGTCAGACCCACCGTGGATGGCCTTCGTCAGCTTTTAAGTCAGGGTTATTGTGGTCTTTTCCCTATGCGTTGGGGGACTTAAACTACACTGTTTGATGCCTAAACTACAACGTTTTACTCATTCTAAGCCTAATAACCTAGTCAGACATACCCAGAACCCATATTCTCCAAAAATCATCCAAATTAGAATGAAAAGAAGAGAAAGAGGCGCCAGTTTCTTTCAAGAACAAGCAGCAGTGTTCTTCAAGTTTCATCCCCAAAATCCAAAGGATTTCTCCCTAGATTTTTTCACCAGGTATGTGGGATTTTACTAGTGGGTTTCGTTCATCCACTAGGTCCCTAGAATTCAGTCAGTTCCTTGATTCTACATAGCTCTTTTAGACCTAGGGTTTGTAAAATCTTCGGAATATGTTGTGGTTTCAGCTGCTATAGAATCCATAGTCTAAGTAACATGTTTTCTTGGAAACGTTGCATAAATCCTTGTATAAAACTCAGAACCCTACTTTGTGTAAATTCTCTTATTTTATGAATTATACTTGCTAGGTCAGTTAAACAGAAATCATGCTCCAGATTTCGAATGTCACATTCACTTTATATAAATGTTGCATTCTCAGTTAGCATGTACGTATTTTGAGCTATTCAATATTTAGTGCATTTTAGCTTCATAAGCATTCAGTTGGGAGTAGACTTAACACCGAGTTAGACTAGGGTTCAACGTACCCTCATAGTCCCAAAATTGCGTGCCCGCATAGGATTTTAAGTCCCCTCTATTGAGCATCATATTTAGTGATCACGCCACATTCATGCCTTTATACCCCTGGCAAGGTATATTGGGTCCTCTCGATGGGGCATATACATCAGACTCCACGTTTAACTCACGTGGTTTATGTCGGTTAATAGTAGTTTCCACAGTCAGACTCTTAGTGCATTGACAAGGCTTCCAGTAACTGCTTCAGTATACAGTTCAACATATTACCTTCATGATTAGTACTTGATCATTGCATTTAGTTTTAGTTTTGCAGTTATACTTTAGTACATATCTATATCTTTGTTTAGATTCTATCATTGCTCAATTATGTATTGTTCAGCTATATACTTTATTAAACTTAGTATCTATATCATGCATGCTCAGTACATTCCAAGTACTGACGCATACTATGCACTACATCCTTTATTGATGTAGTTTCAGGTACTCAGCATCCAGATCACGCATAGATCGATTCTCGGTCCGCATTCAGTAGCTTCAGTGGTGAGTCATCATATTTCAAGGACAATAGACATGCTTTCATTTTAGTCTTTACTTTCATATTTTAGTTTTTGTTAGAGTTAACTGCGGGAATGTCCCAACAACTCTACTCAATTAGAGGCTTTTCAGACATAGTAGTAGATGCGGCTTGAGTTGTGAAGTGGTGTTTTTTTATTATATTTTATATATTCAGACTACTTGGGTTCCCCCCCCCCACAAACTCTGCTATATCCTTCTTCATGTCTGGCCACCAATAAATTCACTTCAAATTTTGGTACATCTTGGTCACACCCGGATGAATGGAATATCGCAAACCATGGTATTCTATCAACAACTTTTTAATCAAGTCATCAACTCGAGGAACACAATTTCTTCCTTTAAAACTAAGTACATCTTCTGCAACAAGAGTGGTCTCCTATGTGTTACCAATCACAGTCTTCTTTTTGAGTTCATTTATACTTTCATCCTCGAATTGCTTGGCCTTGATCTCTTCCATAAACGTGGCCCTTACTTCAATGCTAGCTAACACCCCACCTTTCTTTGAGATGCCCAACTGCATGAACTTAGAATCCAAGGTCTAAATTTCCCTCGCCAAAGGTCACTGGGTTACACTTAAGCAAGATAAGCTACCCATACTCACCGCCTTTCGACTCAAAGCGTCTGCCACTACATTAGTCTTACACGGATGTTATTGAATGGTGACATCATAATCCTTGAGTAACTCCATCCACCTTCGCTGTCTTAAATTCAGATCCTTTTGCATAAACACATGCTGCAAACTAACGATTATCAGTAAACACTTCACACTTGACACCATAGAGGTAATGTTGCAAGATCTTAAGAGCAAATACTACCGCTGCCAACTCTAAATCATGTGTTGGATAATTCCTATTATGCACCTTCAATTGACGCGAGGCAAACGAGTCACCTACCACAGAGAAATCATCCATAAATACCTCAGTAGTATCCTCCACCATATCTGAAAATATCGACATCATGTAACGCTGGAAGATTGTTGGAGCATTACACAACCCAAATGGCATCATTTTGAAGGTGAAAGTCCCATACAAAAAAAGTGAAGGTTGTCTTCTCTTGGTCTTCCAGAGTAATGGAGATTTGATTGTTGCCCAAATACTCATCAAGAAAGCAATACCAACCCTTAACAGCAAGGCGATCCAGCATCTGATCCATGAACGGCATATGGAAGTGATCATTTTTTGTCCAAGCATTCAATTTGCGGTAGTCCATGCATACTCTCCATCTAGTCACTAGCCGCATCGGAACAAACTACTTTTTCGCATTAGGAACCACAGTAATCCCACCTTTCTTAGGTACACACTGAACAGGACAAACCCAACTACTATCTGCAATGGGTATATGACTCCAGCATCCAACCATTTAATGATTTCCTTTTTCACTACCTCTTGCATAGGCGGATTTAGTCTCCTTTGGTGCTCGATACTAGGCTTGTTGTTCGGAATAAGTTGGATTTTATGAGAATAAATGCCAGGAGGAATCCCAATAATGTTCGCAATAGTCCATCCAATAGTCCACTTTAACATCTTCAACACAGAAATCAATGCCTATACTTGTACCTCACTCAAATCGGCCACAATGATTACCAGTAAAGTTCCATTTCTTCCCAAGAATACATACCTCAAATCTTATGGTAGAGCCTTGAGCTCTAATTTTGGATCTTCTTCCACAGACGGTTTTGTGGGTGGAAAGTCGCGATTCATCATATCTAGCTCCAATTTCTTTAGTTAGGAATGAAATTCATATCTATCAAGTGCGGCAACTAATTCATCATAGCCTTCAATACCATTGATGAGTCCGAGATTTGGACTCATTTAGGGCTTTATTTATATAGGTTTAGTTTCCTCAAATGCTTATTTTGTGCCAATAATTGATGTAAAACACTTGATTTCCAGGTATATGGATTGAGGAACAAAGCAAGGACACTAATTTGCAAAGAGGAACAAAACAGGCTGAAAGAATGAAGAAAGGCAAACTTGGTGATTGCCAAGTCCACTTGGTGAGTCACCGAATGGCTACTTGACCACCTAAATTTTCAGTGTACCAAGCACTGAGGGAAAGAACCAAGTTGGCGAGAGAAAGGAGCAGGTAGTTCCGCGATGCAGTGTTGGATTGCCCAAAGTTACAGACCAGGAGGATGCTGAATGCCAAGGAAGAAGGGCAATGGAAATGACCAAAGGGCTGTTCACCGAGCGGTTCGGCGAACCCGACTTACTTCTCCAAGTGCCTCTTCACAACACATTTTTGGCGACTACAAATACATTTTTGAACATTTAGTCTAGGATCTTAGCTCATAAAATTTTAGTCTATTATTGAGTTTTGAATTAGTGAGACAGTTTTCTCCAGTTTTTCCTCAGCTATGAAGAATTGAAGTTCTTAACTTTTGAGAAATTGGAAGTGGGTCATTGAGATTCTTTGAATAGGAGCATCGTAAAGACGAATCTACACTTACCTAGTTAATGGATAATCAATTTGGTAATTGTTTTTACCTTTTTATGATGTCTAGTTAAAACCCCAATTCCTGGGGTGTAATTATATGATTATGGGACGGTTTAGTTTATGGGTATTGCTAATTGGTAGTTTAAATGCTATTTAGAAGTGAGTTCAATCATTAATTGTGGTTTAATTTAAGAATTTTAGTTGCAAATGCAGTTCTAACCTTGTGTTTTTGGCTTGCTCGAGAGAGAGGTTTTAAAATTAAACTTATTGATTGATGGTCTGTGGGTATTGGGTTGACCTGGGTTCAGCTCGAGAGAGTGAATCCTAAACCCAATCCACACATTCAGCTCGAGAGAGTGAATGTACTAAGGTGTGGGTTGTTCTTATTTTGCATGCTGGTTGATGTTCGAGAGAAATCCACTTGATTCGAGGTAAATTGTTCGAGAGAAAGTTTATCTCCTCTATAGTCTAGCTTACTAACTAATATATAGCTATTCTCTAATAGTTTTTATTACCCATTTATTTGTATTACCCTATAATTGAATCACATCCCAAGAACCCATCTCATTACTTTTATTTCGTATCGATTGCCAATGTTTGTAGTTGATAATTCCAAACCAAAACCCCCCCATTTCACATTGGTGTCACCCCCTGATTTAAATGATGTCTTTATTCGATAATTTTTATTCCTATGACTGATTTGATCATGTTCACACTTTCCTATTGAATCTTAAACACGTACCTCTCCCTGTGGGATTTGACCCCAACTTAATTAGTTGGGTTTTATACTGACTAGCGATCGTTGACACTTAGAATTGGATAAAGTGTACTTGATAACATTAATCAAAATGGTGCCGCTATCGGGGAGTGGTGCTGTTTGAGATTCTTTTGGTGAAGTTGAATTTTGTTCTTTTTAGTCATAGTTGAATCTACTTACTTTTAGTTTTGGTTTGTTTGTTGTTGTTTAAAGCAGAAGAAATGAGCACGTCTTGAAGCAACGGTAACCAAGTGGGCCACCCTTCTTCAAAAATGATGATTCTTAGGGATAACATCCTGAATTTCAAGCAATTAGAGGATGAGACAATCCATGAGTTGTGACTGAGATTTAAGGCACTATTGTTGCAGTGCCCAACTCATGATATCCCCGATAGGATGTTACTAGAATGCTTCTACAGAGGTCTTGGTCCTGAGAATAGAAGAGTGGCTGACCAACTTTCTCCGGGTTGTCTAATACGACAACCTTATGCAATAGTAGCCCAACTCCTTGACCACATGACTAAGACCAACAAGGAGACAGAGAAGGACCAGGTTTTGGCCACACTGTTGACTCAGCTAGATCTCTTGGCCAGAGAGATCATGGAATCGGAAGTACCGTAGAAAAAGAAAGATAGGTACATTCCCCATCATGAGCGTAGAAAGTCCAAGGAGTACGAGGGTGGGAAATTAGAAGAGGTACTATTACTCATTTTTCACAAATTCAAAGAGCACGACAGAGTGTTGAAAGAGATAAAAGAGAATGTCTCAATGCTGAATCATATGACTGCTTCTCATTCTATATCTATTCAGCTACTAGAGACCCAAATTAGTAATATGTTGTCTCGTCTCTACCAAAGACAAAAAGGGGGGTTGCCTAGTGATACTATGGAAAACCCCAAGAATGAAGTTTGAGTGAGTACTTGCGTCGTGCCACGATGTTAACTAAGGCGTTACTTGGGAGGTAACCCAATTTTTATTTGCTTTCTTTTTAGTTTTGGAATAATCGTGTGTTGATTGTGTAGATTAATGTGTGGAATATGTTTGAAAAGTACAGGTTGGTGAGTAAAATGTCCAGTTCGCGACTCATCAAATAGGTCGGTGAGCCTGACTTTGTCCGCCGTTTGGACCCCCATATTAATTGGAGGTCCTGTAAAACTCAACCAGGTAAGTAACCACTCGGCTTGTCACCAAGTGGTTCGGCGAGGTCGATTAACATCGCCAAAAGGGCATGAATTAAACTATTTGAAAAGGCCAAAGGTTTAAACTTTTAAACTCTTTCACATTCCCTCACTTTTTTACTTCATTCAATCACACCCGCACTTCAATTTTTTTATATTTTTTCAGTTTACCGCTTTTTAGTTGCCATTCTTGTGTTCGGATTTGGAAATCTTTTCTTCCTAGCATTTCAAATTGTAATTCGACACTAAAGGTTAGTTTTTTGAACCCCAAACTCCTAATTATCGGTTGAACTCATTTGAAATTGTTTACTTCTTATTGATGTGTGTTGGGCCTCTCTGAAATCATATATTTGTGCTTATTTCCCAAAATGTGTGCTTTAAAATTGATCATAAATTGTTAGGTTGGACTTAATTGTTGTTGAGTCTAGTCGGGTGAAGTTTGAGTAACCCAGATTGTGCTAAATGATGTGCTTTTCTCAATGATGGAGCGTTTGACATTATTTTTAAGGGCTAAAGTCATCAAATGGCCAATTTTGGCCAAACCGGGGGAAGTCTAAGTACCCCGGTGGCATTAGTCTAATGGTTCTGGGCTTAATTGAGAATGTGTATGGTTTGATTTTATTTTTGGGGGCTGCGGGGTTGATTTTAGAAGTTGGGGTTGAGAATAGGCACATTGGGCAGTTTGGCGAGCTGGATCGAGCTTGCCGAACCAGTTGACAGTTTGCCGAAATCCCCATAGTTCGCCCTTAATTTCATGCTTTTGTTCAGATTGGTTTTGTAACTTTTGACGTGAAGCCTGAGTTCGCCAAGTGCACTCGGCAACTCGCTGAAAGTCTTCTTTGATCGCCCTTTATGCGCCCCTAACCCCTAATATACACTGTAACTTTTGGCAGGCTAGTCTGTGTTCGCCGAATGATGTCGGTGATTCACCAAAAGGCACTTCCCATAGCCGACATGCTATTTTTCTGGGAATTTTTTGAGCCAATCCTTTCAGCGACCCTGATCTGGCTCGCCAAAGTGATTCGGTGACTCACCGATCGGTTCGCCAAGTCTGTCTGCAGCTTCTTTTCTGAAATTTTCTTGAACTGTTTCTAACATTTTCCAATGTGTGTTGCAGATATGGCTAGACCAAAAGTAGCAGGTTGAGACATGCCGCTCCGCAAGAGGGAAAAGGGAATCACTATAAATGAGGATGCAGCTGCATCTCGGGAAAGAGTGACAAAACTTCTAGCTACCATTGGTGGGAAAGGCAAGGCGCCCACTCCTGCATCACCGAAGGTCAGCTCCGATAGTGAGGGGACTTATTCCACTCACCTCACCATTTCTGAGAGTGAGGGTGAGCACCAAAACCCTCAGGATGCAGTTTCTGAGCCTAATGATGATGAGCTATTAATGGCCCAGAGTGCTGAACTATGCTCCAAGAGGATGCACGATCTATCTAGGATCCGGGTATCCCAAGCTGCTACTCATCCTCCTGTCCCAGACCGGACTGTAGTTCCTTCACCACCTGCACAGAGTCCTCCTCATCGGTCTATGAACAGACTGAAGACTGAGGGGTTGAGGGCCATTATCGAGGATAAGAGGCTATCTACTTATGGAGTAATATACAGGTACCCAGATATCTGGAGTTTCTTAAAGTCCCATAAGTTCCAGATATTTACTAAACCCCGTGTCCCTTACATTCCAAATTGGGTCCAGGAATTCTACACTGCCTCTGGAACCCTAGTGCCACAAGGGAAAAAGTAGATCGCTAAATTCAAGTCGCTTGATTATGTGGTTGTAAGGGGAAAGAAAGTGAAGTGTGATAGTGATGCTATCAATGTAGTTCTGGAATGTATAAAAGATATTGAGGATGACTGTTAATACATGATTAGGACAAAAACGTTGGAGAATATGAAAAAGTGGTTGACCCTTCTGCTATCTGACGGTACTGCTAGGTGGATCGAGGTTAGAGCACCCATAGAAAAGAAAGACCTCAATGTAGTAGCGAGGTATTGGTTTGGCTTCATCAACAGTTCTATTATGCCATCCCAGAATGAGTCTATTCTCCACCACGCGAAAGCCGCCTGCCTTGGTTCCATTATTGATGGGACAAGGCTAAACTTGGGTTTGATCATTGCATAGGATATGGCCATGACGGACAAGCAGCGCCAAACCTCTTTTCCTTTCCCGGTGTTGATCACTGAGTTATGCAAATGGGCTCAGGTGCCTCGAGATGAGAAGAAGGATGTGGAAGTGATTCCCACATCTTCTACCGATATTCGGCATATTGAGGCGGAGTACTTGAAGGATAAGGCGGACAAAAAGAAGGCATCCCCGGTGGATTCCTCCCCGGTTGTTGATACTAATACATTACCTGTAGAGGCAGTATTGCCTACTCCGGCCCCTGGGCCTTCAGGTATATCTAGTGTTGTCCCTTCTGTGACTCCTAGTTCCTCTACACCTCCCCTGCCTCATAGCTCTGTTGTTGGTGCTTTCCGACCTCCACTCACCCAAGTGCGATACTACAGATTGGGCATCTAGCCCATTATGCTGATAGGCATACCTCCAGGCTTGAGGCCACATTTCCTGGGATCATTGAGAGGGCCCTCACTGTTGATGTGACACCTCTTAGTGTGTCCATTAATGCCATTGCGGTAAGGATAGCGGTGTGTGAGCCAGGCCAAGGGGCCACTGATTAGGTGACGACTCTAAAGGACGTAATTGTTGAGCTTAGGAAGGATGTGGACCAGCTAAAGTCCACAGATATGTCCATGATTTTTGGGACTGTGGAGATCCTCGGCATGCCAGCTGAGACAGATGTGCCTCTGGCTACCACTGGAGATGAGGTTCAAGTTGAGGAGGTAGTTGTTGCTGAGTCTTAGGTTGAGACTGAGGAGGAGAAGCTTGGTGTCGATGAGGAGGCTTTGTATGAGGACCTTACAGAGGTTGAGGAGGCCATGGTAGGTTCAGTCGTGTAGATTATATTGGCAGACACCACCATGGTTTGATCTAGTAGTGTTGATGTTGCGTCGGGTACTGATGGCCCGACAAATGGAGTGACTGTGTAGACAGGACATTTCTTTACCTCCCTCTCTGTCATTTTTTATTGACTTTTATTGTTTTTTTACATTTGAGGACAACTGACTTTTTATTTGTGGTGGGGTGAGGTATTTCTATACCTACCTCTTGTGACCATCTTTTATATGTATTATTGGGTTTTTGTGTTTAAATTGTGTTTTGATATTGTGTTGTAGATATTTGAGCTTATGGCTCCTTGTTTTGAATGTAAATGGTTTTTGACCCTTTCTAAAAAAATTGCCACTTCTCTTGTGTGATTTTGGTTGTTCTTGTGCAAATTTGAGTATCGGTCATGATCAATACCGATGACTTGAATAGTTCTCTTAACCGAACAAAAATGAATGCGCAACTACGATGAGGCCAAATGAAGTTACATAGACAATGTGTGAACTTTGTGCATCTCATTGTAACTAGGCGGTTATCGAATGAGTCTCTTGTGATGAACATTGCACACTAGAGAAAGTGTGGAGTCTTGTTTGATATTGGTGCCAATGCCTTGTGTGATGAGCTTACCGTGAACCTTGTGTGATGACACCTAGAATTTTCCCCGTTCGTTCAGTTGACTGAGTGATGCAAGATATTCAAATGATCTTACGAAACAATTTTGAAGAGTGAAACAATTTGACAGTATACCTCTTTTGTGGCCAACCTTGTGAGTGTGTGAACTTTGTTGAACCCCTTTGAGTCTTGTCCTTTTCTTGGAAGAAACTTGATGCAATTGTAACCCCTATTTATCCATTCACCCATAATCCTCATGAAGTGTGGTGTGTTTGAATATCCAACTTAGGCCAAAAGCCTAAGTTGGGGGTGTGGTGAAAAGATGAGGAAAATCAAGAAGTGTGAAGAAGTCCCCCTTTATCCATGGACTTGAAAAAAATGAAACCCCTCCATACATAAAAAAAAAAGAGAAAGAAAAGAAGAAAGAAAAAAAAGAAAAGAAAAAGAATGAAAAAGTTGTGAAAGTTGCACAAGAAATGGGGTGTCCGGTATTCCATGAGAAGTGAATAATGGGGTTAATTTTGAGCATGAGTGAAAATGTTGAAGAAAATGGAAGAAAGTGATGTTAATACCACATTTTATAAGGATAGCAACCACTGAGCCTAAATGACCATACCTTTACACTCAGCCCCGTTACAAGCCTTGAAAAGACCATTTTGATCTTGAGTGAGCTGAAATGAATGTTGATTGGAAAATAAGGGCAAACCTATGGGTGAAGTCATGCATGTATTCATCTTTGTGAGTGTGAGAGTTGTATGTGATTTCGGAGCTATAAATTGTTGAACAATTGTGTGTGAATATGGAATCATCTTTGTTGTGAGGGCATTTGAGTACCTTTGCTAAGCTTGAACTTGCATTTGAAGCAAGTATTGTGAACTTGAGAATCTTTGATAATGATGAGTCACAACTTGAATCTTTGAGTGCACAATTGATCCTTGCATGAATAAGTTGAGTCTTGTTGTGTGCATTCATGTTTGAGTCTTTTGTAGCACTATTTGATACATCCTTTTTGAACTGCTGAACTCGAGTTTTACTTGAGGACAAGGAAAAGTTTAAGTTGGGGGTGTTGATGAGTCCTAGATTTGGACTCATTTATGGCTTTATTTATATAGGTTTAGTGTTCTCAAATGCTTATTTTCTGTAATTAAATGATGTAAAACCCTTGATTTCCAGGTATATGAATTGAGGAACAAAGCAAGGACACTAATTTGCAAAGAGACACAAAATAGGCTGTAAGAATGAAGAAAGGCAAGCCTGGTGATCGCCAAGTCCACATGGAGAGTCGCCGAATGGCTACTTGACCGCCTAAAGTTCCAGTGTGCCAAGCCCTAAAGGAAAGAACCAAGTTGGCGAGAGAAAGGAGCAGTCTGTGTATCGCCGAGTAGTTCCGCGATGCAGTGTTGGATCGTCCAAATTTACAAACCTGGAGGATGCTGAATGCCAAGGCAGAAGGGCAATGGAAATGACCAAAGGGCTGTTCGCCGAGTAGTTCGGTGAGCCCGACTTACTTCGCCGAGTGCCTCTTCACAACACATTTTTGGCGACTATAAATACATTTTTGAACATTTAGTCTAGGATCTTAGCTCATATATTTTTAGTCTATTATTGAGTTTTGAACTAGTGAGACAGTTTTCTCCAGTTTTTCCTCAGCTATGAAGAATTGAAGTTCTTAACTTTTGAGAAATTGGAAGTGGGTCGTTGAGATTCTTCGAATAGGAGCATCGTAAAGACGAATCTACACTTACCTAGTTAATGGATAATCAATTTGGTAATTGTTTTTATCTTTTTATGATGTCTAGCTAAAACCCCAATTCTTGGGGTGTGATTATGTGATTATGGGATGATTTAGTTTATGGGTATTGCTAATTGTTAGTTTAAATGCTATTTAGAAGTGAGTTCAATCATTAATTGTTGTTTAATTTAAGAAGTGTAGTTGCAAATGCACTTCTATCCTTGTGTTTTTAGCTTGATTGAGAGAGAGGCATTAAAACTAAACTTATTGATTGATGGTCTGTGGGTATTGGGTTGACCTGGGTTCAGCTCGAGAGAGTGAATCCTAAACCCAATTCCACACATTCAGCTCGAGAGAGTGAATGGACTAAGGTGTGGGTTGTTCTTATTTTGCATGCTTGTTGATATTCGAGAGAAATCAACTTGATTCGGGATAAATTGTTCGAGAGAAAGTTTATCTCCTCTATAGTCTAGCTTTCTAACTAATATTTAGCTATTCTCTAATAGTTGTTATTACCCATTTATATGTATTACCCTATAATCGAATCACATCCCTAGAACCCATCTCATTACTTTTATTTCGTATCGATTGCCAATGTTTGTAGTTGATAATTCCAAACCAAAACCCCCCCCCCCATTTGACATTCATGTCACCCCCTGATTTAAATGATATCTTTATACGATAATTTTTGTTCCTATGACTGATTTGATCATGTTCACACTTTCCTATTGAATCTTAAACACATACTGCTCCCTGTGGGATTCGATTCCAACTCATTTAGTTGGATTTTATACTAACTAGCAATCGTTGACACTTAGAATTGGATGAAGTGTCCTTGATAACGTTAATCAACCATCACCCTAAAAATTAATCATTACCACTGCCAATGCATCAACACTCAACCTCTCTGCAATACATATCAGAACCTTGCTCCATAATATGATTCACCGCTAATACTGACTTGAGATCCCTTTCCTGCTTCATAGACCTACAGTTATTGAAAGCTACCTCTTCATTATTAAATCAGAACTTCATCTTCCCTCTCTCCGTATCGACCAAGGTGCGCCCAGTAGCAAGGAATAGTCTCCCTAAGATGATGGGAACCTCAAAATCAACCTCACAATCAAGTATCACAAAATCCGCCGGAAAAATGAACGACTCCACTTTCACAAGGACATCTTGGAGAACACCAATGGGATTCTTCAAAGTTCTTTCGGCCATGAGTAGTCGCATCGTAGTCGGTTTTGGAGCCCCTAAACCCAACTTCTTGTAGATAGACAATGGCATCAGAATAATGCTAGCACCCAAATTAAACAACGCCTTCGCAAAATGCAACAACCCAATGGTACAAGGAATAGTGAAAGCACCAGGATCCTTTTTCTTCTGCACAAGTGACCTAGTAGCAATAGCACTGCAATGTTGCAACCACTCATCATTCTCAAAGCTAACGACCCTTTTTTTTGTCACAAAATCCTTCATAAACTTCACATACCCAGGCATTTTCTCCAGAGCTTCTATCAACGGCACATTGATGGAAAGCTGTTTCAACATATTTATGAACCTACGGTATTTTCCTTATGCGGTCTTCTTCACCGATCTCTGTGGGTATGGAGGTAGAGGTCTAGGCATGGAAACAACTTTTTGGGTTATCTTTGTTTCCTTCTCTGTAGCATTTTTAGCCTCTCCACTAACCTCAATCTCATCATCATCTCTATTTACCACAACTTCAACCTCAGACGACATAGGGGGATCAATGGTCTGCTTACCTGAGCACACACAATTGCAATTTTAAAGCACAAAAATGTTACGGATAAGCATCCATATTGCTCTGATTACTACAAGTCTGACGCATTAGCAAAAACCTACAATGTTGCAATGGTTCCAATACCAGATAATGAGGATTGGATAGTTCCAGACTATGTTTTAAAACTAGGGTTTTTATTCTAGCCATGGGTTCTTTCTAAAAATAATTTCATTATGTTAATTGTCCTATATTATGGATGATTTGATGTTTAATGGTGATTTTTATTGTAAAATTCCCCATGAACCCATGAACACCCCCATGACCCTAATTTCATGAATTGTGATGGGTGTATTGAAGAAAGATGATTACTATGAATTGTATCTATGTTAATTTAGTTATTGAATCTTGTTTTATTCATGCTTAATGTAGTAATGTGAGGCAAAAAAAATTAATTTTAATCATTATTTGTCTCACATTTATTATTTATATTTGTCCTTTTTGAGCATAGATTTTATAAATTGTACTAAATAGTGTATTTTATTTATAGGAGTAAATTGGTGTAAAGTTGAAGAAATTTGGAGCTAAAACGGATTAAATATAAAAGGTTGAAGAAGAAAATCAAGCAGACAGCTTAATGGATTAAACTTTATAAAATAATATATATGTTGGTTGAAGTAGAATTGGTATTGATATTGGAATTGGAAAATTCCACGTGGCAGTCATTGAAGGCATCTCCAACTATTGAAGGCGGCGGAAGTCTAAGGCGGTTACTGTTCATGCGTAAAACATAGAAATCCAATTCCGTTAAGGCTTTGGTTCCTAATTTGTTTTGGACTCAGTTATTTTATTTGGGGTTTTCTATATCTATAAATAGTCCATAAAAATAATTATTTTGGAGGAGGCGGAGGTGGAGATCAATCATAGGGCATCAAGTAAAAAGTTGTCAATACTTTTTAGGGTTCTTTTCTTCTTCTTGTTTTCTTAGACATTAGTAGCTAAAGCTCTTGTTCTGGGGCTGTAGCTACGGATTCAATGTTGATTATTTAAGATTTTTGAATTGTCATTATAAGTTACTTCTATATTCTTGTTTTAGTATTTTGTGTTTGATCACCATGAGATAAATACATTGTCTAATCTCAAAATCGAG
>JAJOOS010024686.1:0-31604 GCA_029582725.1 Solanum chiquidenum
CCCCCCGCAGGCGATCACAGGAACATCATAAAACATTTACAAATTTAAGAAAACTAAAATTAATCTAATACTACATCAATAAAATATTTTTCTTAAAACTATATGATGATTGATTGTTGTGATGGCTAGCTATACTTGTGGTGGATGTCAATTGAAGATGGTGTATTGGCTAATGATAGTGTTGTGAATAGTAGCTATTGGTCGTGGTGGTGGTAGAAGTTGAATGAAGTAGTTTTGTGGTGGTTGATAGTTGCACAATAGTGATAAGTAATTATTGTGGTATTAGATGATAGTGGGTGACAATACAATTGTGACTTATCATGGTGATTGCCGACAAGGTTCAATGATTTTTATTCTAATGATGGTTCGTATCAATAATATTTGTAAATATTAGCTGATGATGGTGTTAGTTGATTGTAATGAATTGGTATGGTGGTTATTAATAATTGTAGTTGTGGGTAGTTGATTATGGTAGTTGATAATTGTGGAAAATGATGATAGTGAATAAATGGAATTGGTGAACTTTTGTCTTTTAAGAAATCATTGAATAGATATGTTAATGATATTAGACTATGTTATAGATCTTAATCATTATTACCAATTCATACCCATTAAGTGATTATATCCTTAAAAATGTACTTAATGGTTAAGGTGTGACTCATTAGATTCTGAGATAAAAAGAGTCATACTAAATGATCGAGGTTTGATTGATTAATATTAAATCTTAATTAAGTGATAATCAATGAGACATAAATTCTAATTTTCACTAGTAGATATCATTTATATGTATATTGTTTTCTACTGTGTGATATCTTTAGTTAAATTTACATTTATGCTAAGAAATGATAATTCATTTGAGTCAACTTTCTTCCATGTAATACTTAACACCTTCACTTACCATAATTTTACTCGAATGACCTGGTACATCTATAAAACAACAAATGACATGAACAAACTATCTCAAACGATCTTCTCTCATTTTATCCTTTTCAAGAAGATGTATACAATATTTTTGTTAAGGAGGATAATTATATTAATGATAATCAGATAGAATCATTTCACATATTAGTGCAATGAATAACATGGTAGTTTTGGAGTTTGAATTTTTTTTACAAGTACTAATCAGATGAATTTATGTTTTTCATAATTTTTTCCTTCTCTTTGTTGAATCATTTATTTTTATTTTTCTATTTTACGGATGCAAATATTAGTAAATCTAGGTCAGAAAAGAGGAGACTGATCATCTTAGGTCTGACCAAATTTTAAAAGAAATAATTATTGTTATGGTGGAAATTAATTTAATTTGTGATAAACCTAGAGGTTGTATGTGCCTTAATTTGTTTAAAAAAAGAAATTATATTTATGATAAAATTATTTATCACATATCCAATGAATTTAGTGAATCTTAAGAGATGAATGACCACAACCATCATTGATCTTGTTACATAATGGATAAGATTGATGAAAAGTCATCTTTTATATATATATATATTGGTAATCTATCACTTAGATTATGTTCTTGAAATGTTACTTGATACATACATACAAATAAGTAGCAAATGCGCAACTTTCATTTTTTTTATAAACTTCTCTATTATTTCACGAAATTTTTTGTTTTACAAAATATCTAAAGAATTTATTCATATTTTCTACTAGAATATGGATAAGAAAAATAAAGTTGTTGATGATAAGGATGCATTACTAATGGAAGTTCCAATATCTTTTTTTGCACCTGATGAATCAAAAGTCTACGTTTTAGAGGTTATAAGCTCTTAAAAATCTTCTCCAATATTTCTAATGTGTTAAGTTTATTTTCTTTTAAGTCATGCACAACAATATTTTGATAGATTCTTGAACAACTTCTTATGTTATTAGTGTTACTAAATAAAGAAAAATATTCTTCTCTAGAGCTAAAACATATGGCTTGTACCATAACAATAACATTTGAATACGGCATACATATACAAATAAGTTAGATATCTATTCTTTCGGTTCCAATTTATGTGATGTACTTTGACTAGACAAAAAGTTTATGAAATATGGAAAGGCTTTGATATATATGTTCCAAAATCATCCTTAATAAATGAAGTTTTAAATATAAGAGTACACCTTTGTGAATATTTATCCAAATAAGTGAAATCTACCATGAGTAAAATGTAAATAGTGTCGTTAAATATTTGTCAAATAAGGAAATATGTCATTTTTTGAAACTGATTAAAAAAGTGTGTCATATAAATTGTAACACATGGAGTATATGTTAATAATATTAACAATAATACTTTTAAATGCTATCTAATAAGTCTAAATTCTATTATCCAATTGTGTCATTCTTTTTAGCTAAGTCCTACATTCATGCAAAAAATGATAGGTCTTTCAAGATAACTTTCTTCCATATAATATTATTTATTATTGTTGTGGAAATATCGTGGATTAACTAGAACACAATTAGCAACAAAAAAGATAGAGAAGAAAAAACACACAAGGATTTAATGAGGTTCAACTAATCTTCTAAGCAAAAAGCAGAGAGAGTTTTCCACAATGAAAGAAAAGAAGAAGTCTATAATCCTCTCAAGCCCTTAGGACTACATTATGTCATGTACCATGCTTTAGAATCTCCAACTGTATCTCCTATATATAAATCCAAGTAGTCCTAAACCAATACTGAAAAGATTCACCCAATCTTAGAAGGACGATATATTCCTTTTCCAAATCTACAAAGACAAAGGATCTCCTAAACAAATAGGGACTATGAGTTTTCCAAAATATACCAGGAAAAAATTCAAGATATAATTAACAATTACTATAGAATTAATGACTATGATGCATGAAGAAAGTTTTTATTTTTAGTGGGTGATTTTTTTTTCAAGTATTAATACAATATAAATATAGTTTTTTCAAATCCAAATCATACATATTTAGTTAATTTCTATGGTATCACCTCGGTAGAAAACCTGGTGGGTAACGAAAAAAAATCAAACATATACCCTTGATTAAACTCATCACATACAAAAGTCTTTCGAATTATTTATGCCCATATAAAAAGGTTGGATTAATAGACATTCATGTGAAATAAATTCATTGATATGAAATCAAGTTGAAGTTTTGTTTGAACATGTAATTTAAATTTTAAGTTGTATTTTTGGCTCATAAACATAAATCCCCATAAGTTTTGAAAACTATCAAAAGGACCCCAACTATTTTTACAATCTTATTAAATAAGAAAAAGTTCATAACAAAAATATAATACACTATCAAAAAGTTATTCTAAAAAATACAACATTTATTGATCAAACTTTAATTTAGATCAATAAAAAAGTAACATTAAACATGAGTTGTAGTGTAGTTCTCTTTAATAAAATTGAACATGGGCAATATCATTAAATTATGTTCATATTTTGTAAATGCTGATTTTTTATCTCATGATTTTAAATCACAAGATGAAATCGCATGTCCAAACGCATAATAACTAAGCATGGTAATTTTGATGAAAATTAAACAAAGATTGAATTAATGTAGAGTCCTTGACTTGCTATCGTTACTCCCCTCAAACTATATTATAGATAAATATATTAAAATATAAATTACTTTGTGTAACCATTGAAACTATAATTTCTTTTAACAAGAATAGAATTAATGTAAAAAATTCTTTTTATGCTAAGATGCTAGAAGAGTTACAAAGAAGTTTGAATTTTTCAAGAAAAACATTGCACTTGTTATTGAAAGCATACCACTCATGGAAAAACGTCTATTTTTTTTTTATATCTTTTGTGATAATGTAGAACTTTATTAAGTTTTAAAATATTACTTAGTCTATATAAATTACTAGCAAACAAGCAATTTCAACCTTATTTATTTAAATGATATCTTTTGATTATTTCCTCCAATGTTACTTCACACAATTTTTAATTTTACATAATATATAACAAAGTGTTTCATATTTTTCTACTAGAAAATGGATAAGTACCACAAAATTGATCGTGGAAGTGCAATAATGGCAGTTCCCATATCTTCTATTGCACCACAAGCTGGTGTTTCATGGGTAAGCTTTAAAAAAATTCCTCTATTAATTAACGTACTTATTATAAGGTATTTAGTTTTTTTTTCTATTGAAACTATAATTTCTTTTAACAAGAATAGAAAGTAACAATTTCTTTTTATGCGAAGATGCTAGAAGAGTTACAAAAAAGTTTGAGTTTCTCAAGAAAATCATTGCACTTGTTATTGAAAGCATAAGACTTACTGAAAAAACATTTATTTCTTTATCTTTTGTGATATTCTAGAACTTTATTAAGTTTTAATTTTTTTTAATATATATAAATTAGTAGAAAACTAGCAATTTCATCTTTATTTCTTTAAACAATATCTTTTTTATTATTTCCTTCAATATTACTTCACACAATTTTTAGTTTTACATAATATATAACTAAGTGTGTCATATTTTCTACTAGAAAATGGATAAGCACCACAAAGGTGATTGTGGGGATGCAATAATGGCAGTTTCCATATCTTCTATTGCACCACAAGCTGGTGTTTCTTTGGTAAGCTTTAACAAATTCTTCTATTGTTTAACATATTTATTATAAGGTATTTAGTTCTTTTTCTATTAAGATATGTATAATTTTATTTTGATGTGTTTGGTAATAACTTTTTTAATATTAGTCATATTACGTAAAAAAGATAAAAATAATTTCTAGAGCTAAAACATCTAAGTTGCATAACAACAACAACAACATTTAACTATATCTCAATCCGAAAAATACAAATTGGCTATATAGATCCTCATTTCTCTATTTAAACTAAACTGATCATGCTATAGTAACATAAATAAAAATAAAGTAAAATAATGATTTAAATACATATGAATAGTAAAAGTAGTATTAGAAGTTTTCTAACAAGTTTAAGGCCTCATTTATTTTTTATGATTATATATAAGATGTCAAAATTTGAATGCATATCTGAATGATAAAAGTGGACGAATCTTTGAATAGACATCTCATATTAAGATGTTGTATTAAGATCTGAATAGACATCTAAAACATATGACTGCTTATTATTGTACATCTCTTAATTTAACAATTTTCTTAGAATGAGAAACATTTAAAATTAATTTTCACCCAAAATATTAATTTGGTTAGAATGAAATTTTGATTTATGATGGAACTTTTCATCTCACACCCAATTATTTAGTTAATCTTGATATACATAATCACAATCATCACTGATCTTGTTACAAAATACATAAGATTGATGGTCAAATTTTTTTTGGGGAATTCTAGCACTTTTATTAAGTTCTTAAAATGTAAATTGACATATACTTTATGCATATATATATATAAACTTACTAGCAAACGAACAATTTTGATTTGTTTTTAGAACATTCTCAATTACTTCATGCAATTTTTTAGCTTACAAAATATCTAATTACTTTTTTCTTACATTCTACTAGAATATAGATAAGCAGCACCGATTTGATGGTGATGAGGATGCAACATTAATGAAAGTTCCTATATCTTTTGCCGCACTGGAAAAAGCAAAGGTTGATGTCTTGCAGGTATACTTTTGAAAAATTCATGCTTTTTTGTTTTGAAAAGTTCCTCCAATTATAAGTGGTTTGTTTTTTTACTTTTAAGACATGTACAAAATTCTTTTGATAAATTCTTGAAATTTTTTTATTGCTAATTGTTTTATGAAAACAAGAGAAATGTTCTTCCCTAAACTAAAAGATATGAATTTTATTACAACAACAACATTTTAATATGTCATATCGATAATAATAATAATAATAATAATAATAATAATAATAATAATAATAAAATAACAACAAACCTAGTGTAATCTCACGAAATGGGGTATGTGGAGAGTAAAGAGTACACAGACCTTACCATTACCTTGGAGGTAGAGTAGTTATTTCCAATAAACCCTTAGCTCAAAGAAAAAATAGTCCAAAGAAGTATAGAGATATATGGCCTACATATATATATATATATATATATATATATATATATATATATAAATAATAGTAACAATAATAATACTTTTAAAGGTCTTTTAACAAGGTAAGTCTAGAATTTCATTCAAAATTAATTGTACAAATACGTTGGAAATAATCATAGGCCTGACCTAGCCTTCTTGATTGAAGTAGAAACAACATATTTTATTGTGTTGTGCTGACCGAGCATGATTCTTTAGAACATAACATGCTAATGCTCCAATATTTTGTGTACTAGTTGATGACAAAATGTTGATGCTCCTCACTTTGTCCAAATAGCTACCTTTTGAGAATAAATATTTGACAAATTTAAATTTCATAAATACTGTTTTGATTGCAGAATGAGATGATACCAAAAAATATGCATTACATTACATGCATACACATACATTTAAACAGAGAAGACAAAATTGGATCATCAAAAATATTTCTCGTCCAAGTGGTTCAATAATTGATTATGTAATTATTATTTTTTAATAATATACATGTTTTTCTGCCAAAAATTTCAATTACGTAAGTTTTTTTTTTTATGAGTATGACAAAAATAAATATTTAATAATTGTCTAAAACAGGTCTACCATCATTTGGAGACAAACAAAAAGTTTCGATCTTTGGTAGAGGTTTACAAATTTCTTGTATATTCCTGAAATAATGAAGAATTTACGAGAAACTAAAGAAGCATTGCAGGTTAGCTCAAGAAAATTATATTAGAATAAATAATGAGATCGACTCTTTTATGCATTATCATTATAAGGATTTAATTTGCAGGTGATACATAGACGTAAACCACATGTGCGCGGCAAAATATTGATAAAAAACTATGCAGTGGGAACATGTATTGAATCATGCAAAGGGTTTACATTAAAAATCAGGGAGAAACTAGCTACTTATCCGAACGTGACATCCCTTCCAACATTGGTAAGCAAAGTTAAGGAAGTCATTATTAAACATATAGTGTTCCTCTATATATTGGTATTATTATTGTTGTTGTTGTTTTCACGTTCATTGTCCTTGCCCTAGTTGATTCTAATCATTTAAAAAAAAATTATGGACAGAAAAAAGAGAAAAAGAGAAAAAGAGAAAATGAAGATTTATATGGGCATCAACAGGTGAAATTGGAAGATGATGCAACATGTGTTAAATCGGGTGATGCTGCATTAAGTACTCCCGTACGATCTTTTCTTTACCTTTGGGATTTTGATCTCATACCTGACGCACACAACCAAAAACTTTCCTAGAAAAATTGTACTTGTATTAGTTATTCAACTGAATATTGATGAAAGTTATTTGTCTTAGGTTATTTATGAAAAATATTGAATTCTAACTTTGTATCGCAATGTGCATTATGCTTAAATTTTTCATTTTCCCATTTCTTAGACTACAATTTTGTTTTGAAAAACTTATAGTACTCTTTTTGTCCTTACATTATTGTTCATATTAGTAACCGTAAATATAATAAAATTAGTTTAAATATTGATTGAACTTTTTTCCCTCTATTGAAAGACTCTATAATAGACAAAACTGTCATTTTGTTATAAATATTGTGAATGTCTATCTTTTAGAGAAAAATTAGGAATCCTAACTTGCGGACCTAGTCAATTTTTCACTATAAATAACAGAGTTTTTTTCATTTTAATTTCATCCTTCAAGAAAAATAAGAAGTATTGTTTCTACTCTGTATTATATTCTTCTTATTATTTTATAGTTTTATAACACATTAACAGCATGAGACTTTACCATCTAAATATTCAAGGATAAGATATGGATATTTTTTAAAGAAAGTTACCCAATTATGAAGACATTTGTTTGATTGATTCTGGTACAACACACATTATATTAAAAACAAAAACAAAATTCTCATTTAATTATGGGAAAGATAAATATTACCATAATTTTTGGTAGTACTAATTTGAAAGAGGGTTTCAAAAGAGCCAATATAGTTTTTCCTATGAGAGATTATGTCATGACTCAAAGTATACCCTAGGCGTAGAATGGTGTATAGGACCCCGAGAGGCCCTACACAAGCTACTTAGCATACATCATACAAGAAAATAGAATTTAAAGAATTCAAAAGAAAATATTTCATATTTCAAAAGATTTTGACAAAGCGGATGTCTAACATGAGTCTAAGTCATCTAATAAATCATAAGGAAAGTGATTGGGACGTAACTCATACATCACATACAAAGTCTGAAAAATAGAAATGACATAAAGTAATGGAAGTATCTCGGTCTTCGGAACATGAGGACTCACCACTCTTCGAAGTTTATGGAACCAACTAGCTACGAGTATGTGAGGTAGGAGTGTCGGACCCTACATTAGTGAAACAATGTAGGCACAAGTATGTATTAGTACATGAAATATACTAAGTATGGGGAAATATGCATAAAATATGCATGGCAGCATGAATGACTTAAAACATGTAGGCATAATCATATTGAAACATTTAAAATCTTAAGGAAGAAATTACATGAGAATCATGAAACATGGTCAAATATATTAATACATAAAGAAAAGCTTTGAAGAAAACGTAATCATTTTGTGGGATAGTAGCTTTAACCAATAATTAGACCATGAGAGTTATATCATGGAATCTGGTATGTCCTTCATACTGAATGAAAGAGTATCTACTAGACAAGGTAGAATCCATACATATCATCATTTGCTAAAGTGGATTCACTAGCTAGGTCATTTAAAACAATCCTACAGGGGCACATTGTAACACCTCGAAAAATTATTGAGCTAAGACTCGAACCATCCTTCATTTTGAGTAGTATTTTATCGAGGAATTTAAAAAAATTTAAGTGTTAAGGTCACGAGATGTAGCACCTTGAGTTCCAAAAAGAACTAAATTGGAAATAGCAAAATCTGAAATTTATCAAGTTATGCTTAAATTATAAGTTTGGGGTCAACTTTATACACCATAACTCTTATTACAAGACGAGTTAGGTGGGTTACAAGATAGATAATTAAAGGTCTTTGAATTATCTTCCAAAGAAATCGAGTTTGCTAAATTTTGAGCTCTGAGTAAAAACCTGGCAGCAGCTCCGCGATGGCTCCACGTTACGGACCTCACTGCCTGCTAAAAAATTATTCCGACTCCCAGCTTATTTTATTTATTTAGGGGTATTTTAGTCCTAAAAACCCTTAGGAGGTCATCTAAATTTCCCTAAACGTGTAGAAAAACCAGTTTTTCATAAATCAAACCCTCTCATCCACGCCAAAAATTCTACGCTCAAGGAATTCAAGACACGCTAAGGCTAGGGTTCTTCTTCCAAGATTTTCCTTCAAGTTCTTCAAGAAGATGGTTCTTTCAGGTATGTAAGCTTCCATAGTATTGGGTTTGTTCACCCACACACCAATCATGTTAATTTCAGTGAAATTCGTTCTAGAAAGTTGAAAGTTTGGTGTTCTTGAATTGTGTTCTTGAAATTGGCTTTCGTTCTTGAGTTTAGATGAGATTGATGAGTTCTAGAGGAAATCGTGTCGATTTTAGAGTTTTTTTATTAGATTTTTGTGTACATGTAGTGGGTATCTGAATCTAAAGAGAAATTGAGAAAAAGAATCGAATTAAGGCGAATTGGGGTTAGAAAATGAAGAAGGAAAAAGTCGGGCATATCTGGGTACCAGGTCTGTTCCTCAGAAGTAGAACTTTGCTCTCCGCATCGTGGAGCGGTCACGGATCCTTCTTCCTCAAAATTTATTTCGCGACCAAATATTTATATGCATCTCCCCATCGCAGACATGCTTCCAGACAGTGATTTCTTGATTATTTCTCATGTTTAACTATCTTTAAACACTCCTAAACATCATGAGATCTATCCTATCACAAATCAGAACCTTGAATTCATAAATCAAGTTCAAGGTAGAGTTGAGAGTCAAGTTTTGAGAGTTCTTTCGAATATTTTTGAGAAAGTCCCTTTGAGTCTTTTTGAGGAGTCTTCTACAACTTCTAAGAACTTGTTTCAAGACTCAAGTAAGTGAGCATGAGAGTGAGGAGAATGTATTCATGAGTATACACTATTATGAGATACTTCATATCATGAACCATAACTCTTGAAGTAATAATTCACATTCAAGAGAGAGTTAAGAGTAAAGCTCAAGAAGCTCTTTGAGTTCAATCGTAAATCCTTTGAGATCAAATTTTGATTTGAACTAAGTCTTGAGGAAGTAAGTATGAGAATGAGAAGATTCGTATGCATGAGTTTCATAATGTTCTTTAGACCCTTGAGTCGAGTCGTTTGTGCCCTTAAATTTCGCATGGACTCCATAAATTGAGTATCATTGAGAGGAGTAGTATCTTCAAGTTCTAATTCTTGAGTATCGAGCTCCTAACCTTTTCTAGATTCTATTCCTAATCATGGGACTATTAAATATTACCCATGAAGTCCTTGAGTTGAGTAGTTCATGCCCATAATTCCGTATGAACCCTATAAGTCGAGTAGTCTTGAGATGAGAAGTATCTTTGAGTCCTTGAGTTGAGTAGTCCATTTCCATAATTCCGCATGAACCCTCTAAGTCAAGCATTCTTGAAGCAAGTATTATTATTAAAGTTCTTGAGTTCTGAGTTGTTGAGTCTCTAGTATTGAGTTCTAGTTACGGTAATTGAAAACCTTGAATTGAGTCGTTCATGTCCATAATTCGGCATGAACTTTATTTCAAGAAGTCTTTTACAATATTTTAAAACTTGTTTTAAGATTTGAGAATTGAGTTGAGTAAGACTAAGAGTGAAATTAATTTCTGCAAAAGATTTTATTGGGAACTAAGTATTTTCAAGAGTAAAATATTTTCACATTCAGAGGAAACACCAATTTCAAGAGAGTTGTTAAGCTAGTTTTTGAGTAATAATCTCAAACCACGGAAAGAGTTATGTTTTTAAACATATGAGTTGAGTATATTTTTGAGAGTAGTATTGAACACCGATATGGACGAATTCAGATAACTCAATTTTCCATAAACCATGTAGCCAACGTGGGTAGAAAGGGTCATACTTTTTATATGATTCCTTAATACTTTTTAGCATAGACTAGTGGATCCACTTAGTTGAGCCATTCTATATTCCAGCAAGTTATAGGACAGTTTTGACAGCGTGGGCGAGACGTTGTATCATCACATAGCTCATAGTGATGGTTGTCGGTTAGAAAAACTCCACAGAGTTGTATTATATTTTATTATATACAAATTGAGTTGTTATTGTATTCTTCAATACATTGAGTTGTTATCTACTGTTTAAAAAGTTTTCCATATATTGCATCTTTTATTGTTTCTTTATCTTGAGTTGAGCTATGTTTCACGGAGTTGAGAACCTTATTTCTGAGTTGGGTATCTTATCCTTAAGTACCTATGAGTTGAGTAAGTTTGAGTAGTTTTGAGTATCCTTGAGTATACATTTGAGTTGAGTATCATACCTTTGAGTTGAGCATCATACATTTGAGTTGAGTATCATATCCTTGAGTTGAGTATCTTATTCTTGAGTTGAGTTTTGTTGAGTGTGTTGGGAGGAGGTAAGTATGTTTCCTTTTTACCAAGTTCAAGCTTGTGTTCATGCTTTAGAATTCCCCTTACATGCTCGTACATTCCATGTACTGAGCCATTTGGCCGGCATCATTTCATGATGCAGATACATGTACTCAGGATCATCCATAGGCGCTTCGTTGATACCAGATGCAGTTCGAGTTAGCTATGGTGAGCCTCATTGCTTTCGGAGGGTTCCACTTGTACTTTCAGTTATATCAGTTGTTAGGATATCGTGGATCTTGTCCCGACTTTCATATTTGTCCTTTAGAGGCTTCATAGATAGACAGTAGAGTTTGAGAAGTCTGTTTCATTTATCTTATTAAATGTTTTAAAGACTTGAGTTGCCTATTGTTCGCTAGTTGAATATTCTATTTATATTCAAAGTAAATCATTTGAGTTAAAGCTTTATATTTGAGTTTCATGATTTTTTATTCAGTTTTTAAGCTTTGTATGCTTGAGTTAGTCTTCTGCTTGTAGTCAGCCATGATAAGGGTTTGCTTGGGGACCAGCAATGGTTCTCGAATGCCGGCCACGTCCAGGGTGTAGGCTCGGGTCGTGACCCGCATAGTTAGGTACTAGAGGTTGTTACTAGAGACTACCCTATTTGAGCCTCAACCTCAAATTCTCTCGATGCTAAATCTAACTCCCAATGGAATAGATAAAAGTCAAATATCATTTTAACATAGGAAAGGCAATGATCAATACCCATCCACATCTTTCAAGATAAAAGCATAGAATAGCTCCTTAAACATAATTCAACATTTATGTGAAAACCCTTTCACCAATGTGAATCCATATGTGAGAAATATCTATCATAATCATGATCATAATAACTTGTGAGAAAACCATTCACAATAACATTGATACTTTCATTTCAAAGCATCCCCAAATTATTTACAATAATTTCATAAAAACATGTATATCTTTATAAATTCTTAATTCATAGGTTCATGAGTTCATCATAGGTTCATAGTTAAAAAATCATAATTTAGGCATGGAATAACATAATTTCATCTAAATATCATGTAGTAACATTGGATCATGTATTAGAAAATTAATTGACAATAACCAATTACAGTTGCATGAAACTCATAAAGATTGGATTGAAACCTTAACTTAAACAATTGAATTTATGATTGAGAAATTTGATGATTTGGGGACCCATATAAGAATGGATTCTATGGGTGAATACCCACATAAATTGATGCTAAAATCCCACAAAGAAGGGAGGATTGGAGACTTCGATGAAACCTAGTTATTGGAGACTTCAATGAAACCTAGTTCTTCTTTTTTTTCCTTAGTCTTGAGAGAATTTGGGGAGTGAATTTTGGGGAATTTACGAAAATGAATAGAAAATGGTGATTTGGGACTTAAAGCTTTATGTAGGGCTTAGGGTAGAATGATAAACAATTTGGTTTTGATTTTAAAAAATTAAGGAAAAGACACAAAATCCCTTTAAAATAATTGTCGAACCCTTCTACGATTTGGACCTACGGTCCATAGAACTTCATACGGATTATACTGGTCAACGGTTTAAAAGTTTAGAAACATTTCATTTGGGACAACTTTTGACGGGACCTGTCCATGGCTCGAAGGTCTTCCTACGGTCCGTAGACACCAACCGTAGAAACCAACTTTAACCTTCAAACTTTTACTAAGTTTGGGACTCACCTGCGAGACTTGTCTACGACTCATACAAAGAATCACAAACAATCCTGGTGAATCATAAAAGGGTACTAGGACTTTTAGAAAATTATTTCCCCCCTTCCTATGGTTTCCATCTAGGGCCCGTAGACACTTCTACCGTTTGTAGATAAAACCCATAGACATAGCATGTAACCCATAAACATCTTTTCTCTCTTTTCCAAATTCTGAGGTGTTACAATATCTCCCCTTAGGAACATTCATCCTCGAATGGGACTCAAGGTAATACAAGGAGTGTAGGGGAAAAGATTTAACAACCCAACAAGAAAACAACTTCATCAAAACAAATAACCATGAAGGAATATCAACTCTAAACAAAAACATATTTGAAACATCATTTCGTAAGGAATACATGCAAATCACATTCAAATACACAAAATCATTAAGAAATCAATCAAGTTAACTCAAATTCTCAAATATCAAGTTTTCATGAGTATGCATGTATGAGGAAATACGATAACAACTAAGACACATGAAACCAAAAGGATTAACCATGAGGAGCTAAATACATCTAGCTAGAATAGGATCTAAGGGAAAGGGATGGGGATAACGGGACATCATATCGTCTTCGGCCTCCCAAGTAGCGCCCTCAACCCTTTGATTCCTCCATAGGACCTTTACGGATGAAACTTCTTAATTTCTCAACTCTTAACTTGCCTTTCCAAAATCTCATTCGGACTTTCTTCATAAGAAAGGCTTCCCTTTATCCCAAGACTCTCCAATGGTACAATAGATGGCAGATCACCAACATATTTCTTCAACTAAGTTACATGACACCAGATGCAAATTAAGTTCATAAGCAACCTTAGCACTAAACCTAAAAATCTTATATGGGCCCACATAATAGGGACTAAATTTCCATTTCTTTTCAAACCTCATTACACCCTTAATGGGTGAAATTTCAAGTAGATCCAATAATATAGATCAAACTCAAGGTCTATCCTTCTAACATCGGCATAAGACTTTTGTCAACTTTGAGTCATTTTCAACATTTCTCTAATAAGCCGAACTTTCTCCATAGCCTCAAGTACCAATTTGGGACCTATAAAAGAAGCCTCACCTATTTTAAACCAACATATAAGAGATTTCACCTTCTATCATAAAGAGCCTCAAATGGAGTCATACCAATGCTTGAATGTAACACCTCAGAATTTAGAAAAGGGAGAAAACAAAGTTTTGAGTTGTAGGTTGTATCTACAGTTACTATCTATGGACTGTAGAAGCTTCTACGGGCCGTAGATGCCAACCGCATGGAGTGTGAAAATAATTTTCTAAAAAATCAAGTCCCATTAAATTTTTTACGATTCACTGGGATGGTACGTCAATCCATGTATGAGTCGAGATAGCTCTTGTAGGTGAGTCCCAGACTTAGTGAAATTTTAAGGGTTAAAGTTTATTTCTACGGTTGGCTTCTACGGATAGTAAAAAGATCTAAAAACCATAGAAATGTTCCGTCAAAAGATAGGTGAAATCATGGTCCCAGTACTTGGTCTACGGTTGACCAGTATGGACAGTAGAAAGTCCTGCGGTTCGTACGTATGAAATGTAAGTCGAGTCGGTAGTTGTTGTTAAAAGGCTTTTGGGTTTTTTCCTAATTATTTTAACCCAATTCTATGTAGTTTTTCATTCTAACCTAAGCCCTATATAAAAATTTTAAGCCCCCAATTTACCCATTTTCAACTCATTCTACTAAAGTTCCTAAACTTGACCAAATTCACTCTCAAAATTCTCTCAAGTCTATAGAAGATGAGGAAGAGCTAGGGTTCATCCAAGTCTCCAATACTCTATTCTTTTCGGGCGTCAAGCACCAACATATGTGTGTATTCACCAATGAAGTCCTTTCCTCCATGGGGTCCTAAGGATTTCAATTTCCCAATTCAATCAACTTGATTAAATTAGGGTTTCAATTCAATAAAATGTGGGTTTCATCAAATTATGAGTGATTATTGTTGAATAAATCTTCTAATGTATTATTTGATTTTAATATATGATATTTAGTTGAAATTGCATTTACCCTTGCCTAAATTATGATTTTCAATCATGATCCTATGATGAACCCATTAACTATGAATTACGAATTTTGCAGATACAAATGTTTTTATAAAATGGTTATAAATGATTTGGGAATGCTTTGAAAGGAATGTATCAATGTTATTGTGAAATAATTTCTCACTATGATGATCGTGATTGTGAAAGGTATTTCTCACAAATGAATTCACATTGGTGAAGGTTTGCTCATCCAATATGTTTAATTATATTTAAGGAGTTATTCTATGTTTTGATCTCAAAAGGGTGGATTGGTATTGATCATTTCCTTTTCTATGTTAAAATGATAATTGACTTTTACCTATTCCATCAACATTTAGACTTAGCATTGAGAGGGCTTTGAGGTGGAGGCTCAAATAGGGTAGTCTCTAGTAGCAACCTCTAGTCCCAAACTATGTGCCTCCGTAGGATGTCTTAAATGACCTAGATAATGAATCCACTTTAGCAAATGATGATATGTATGGATTCTACCTTGGCAAGTCGATTCTCCTTCTTTTAGTATAAGGAATATACTGGATTCCTTGATATAGCTCTCATGGTCTTATTATTAGCTAAAACTAATATCCCACAAAATGATTATGTTTTATTCAAAGCTTTTCTTATGTCCTTTATGCCATGTTTTCATGATTTTCATGTCTTCTTTAAAGCTTTCGAATGTTTCAATATGATCATGCCTACTCATTTTAAGTCATTTATGTTATCATGCCTATGTTTATGTATATCGCCTCATACTTAGTACATTCCATGTACTAGTGCATACTTGTGCCTATATTATCTCATGAATGTAGGATTCGACGCTCCTACATCGCACACTCATGGCTAGACATCTGTTGGGTGCTTCAAGTGGTTGGTGAGTCCTCATGTTTCAGGGACCGAGACACTTTATAGCTTAATGTCATTTCGTTTCAGACTTTTAATTTGATGTATGGGTTGCATCCCAATCACTTTCCTTTTGATGTATTAGATGACTTTGAGACTTATGTTAGACTTTCATTTTTTTCAAATTATATTGAAATGTTTATTTTAAACTCTTTATTCTATTATCTTGTATGATGTATGCTAAGTGTTTTGTGTAGGGCCTCTCGGGGTTCTATACATCATGTTACGCCTAGGGTATACTTTGGGTTGTGACATTGAATGATAGCTTTTATTGTAAGCAAACTCAATCAAAGCCAAATGATCATCCCAATTACCATTGAATCAATCACACAAGCTCTCCACATATCTTCAAAAGTTTGAATAGTACGCTCCATTTTCCCATTAATTTGAGGATGAAAGTTCGTACTAAGCTTAACACGAGTACCAAGGCATTTTTTTAAAGACTTCCAATATTGAGAAGTAAATTGGTTACATCAATCGTAGATAACAGATAGGGGTACTCCATGCAAACTAACAATCTCCCTTAGATACATCTTAGCATAGTCCACCACCGAATAAGCAACCTTGATTGGAATGAAATGATCTGACTTCGTCATACAATCTACACTAACCCAAATCAATTCATGTTGTCCCCGAGTACGGGGTAAACCAGTTTAATGTTGGTCATAAAAATAATCTAAGGACCAGCTACTCCACCTCGACCTCAATGTCATTTAGCGATGGAGGCCATAGAGACGAGGTGGCGACCATATTTTCCATTCGCTATTGACATTTAGGTACCAAAATCTAACTTTTTGGGACTAATTTTTCCTTCGCTATAGAGCATTTTGGGAGCAGTTTTCCCTTCGCTATAGACCAAAATTGGCAAGATCAGCTTGCAACAGAGGCACCATGGACCCAGGTACCACCTAGGGAGGCCCAGCCCGTGAATATAGCCGGAGATATGCCGCTAGAGGAGAAGAAGATGCTCGGGGTATTCTTGAGGCTTTAACCTCTGAGGTTTTCTAGGGCTGCGAGTGAGGATACCCACGAGTTTCTAACTACTATCCATGAGAGGTTTCATACCTTGGGTCTCGTAGAGTCTAGATGAGCTGACTTCACTACGTATCGGCATCATGGCTAGCGAGATAGTGGTGTTACATTTATTAGATTAGGACAGCTGGGTCTGCTCCTATCACTTGGGTTGAGTTTTTTTTTAGGCCTTCTTGTCTAGATTGATCCCTCGTAGTATTAGAGATCGCCTCCAAAATCAATTCTTCATATTTTAGCAAGGCTCCATGACAATGTCTGATTATGAGATGAGGTTTCATGAGCTCTCCCGCCGTGCTACCATGATTCTATGTACTAAGAAGGAGAGGATTCGGTGCTTTATTTATTGGTTGAGACTACAGTTGTGGATTGAGGCTCAGTCTATGGTATCAACCGGTTTCTCATTTCAAGATGTTGTTGATTAGGCCCGCACTATTAAGCAGCTCCACTATGAGGCCCATGGGGGCAGTTTCAAGAGAGCTAGATATGAGGGTAGCTATAATTGGTGCCGCTCCAGGCCTAGAGATGCATATGATAGGGCTCAACAACAGTTTCAGCAGGGTCATCCCAACCGACATATTCTTGCCTCATTGTAGAGTTTAGAGGGTGGTCGATATAGCTAGAGTGAGGTTGGCTCTAGTCATAGTCATGGCTCCCAAGCTAGTACTTCTAGCCGTGGTGGTCGTTCTTCTGGGATCATATTTGGGTTGTTCTGACTGCAGTGGGTTAGGTCACTGGGTCAGAGATTGCCCTTTGAGTAGATGGATTGCTCCAGCTCCACAGATGGGTCTACCATATCTACCAGCTCCACCAGCAGCTTCTCGAGCTAAAGGTCGAGGTCAGGGTCAGGACTGTCATGGTGCATATCAGGGTATTCAGGTTGGTCCCCAAAGAAGCAATTCAGGTGGTAGGATTGATTTCTAGGACATGTATAGAGCCATTTCAATGTAGCCCCAGCGAGGGTGTAGGCAGAGGCATCAGTGATGTGATCACAAGTACAATTCTTTTATGCCATCAGCCCGCCTCAGATTTATTTGATCTAGTACCTATTCTTATGTATTTGTGTATGATGATTTTTTATGGGTATAGTTTTGAGACTATGGCAGGACCGTTGCGTGTGTCCACCCCCGTGTCTAAGTCTTTAGTAGTGGATCAGGTGTTTCGATCATGCTTAGCTAATATATGGGGGTGTTACACCTGAGTTGACCTTATGTTGTTAGATATGCTTTATTTTGATCTGATTTTGGCATGGACTGGTTATTTCCCTACCTTACGATTTTAGATTATTTCTCTGAGAATGTTACCTTATCCATGCCTGGTTTTCCCCCGGTGGTATTGCAGGGTGATGAGTCCTAGATTTGGACTCATTTAAGGTTTTATTTGGATATATTTAGTGTCCTCAAATGCTTAATTTGTGTCAATAACTGATGTAAAATCTTTAATTTTTAGGTATTTGGATTAAGGAACAAAGCATGGACAATAATTTGCAAATATGAATGAAGTGAGCTGAGAGAACGAAGGAATGAAGGCCTGGTGATCAGCAATGTCACACGACTCACCAAATTTCCATTCTACCGCCCAAAGTTACAGAACGTTGGGGCTGAATTAGGGGTAGCTTCAGCGAGCAGCAGTTCCATTCGGCGTGTTGCCGATCGCTTCAGTGATGAATGACCAAGTCGCCAAAAGTACTTATCGACGTCTAAATAAGTGTTGATGAGCGAGATAAAAGGAAAAAGAGTGCATCGCGGAATCACTCGGCGATCTCGATCTTGATCACCTAAAATTACAGTGGCTGGACTGAGAGGAGGTGAGAAATGAAGGCGAGATGAAGGAAATCAGCAAGTCACCGAATGGTCGGCGAAGCCCGACTTTTCTTGCCGATTGGTCCCAAACAGCCACACATCAGACTTGCATAAATTGATTTTTTTGCAAGAGAGAGAAGGCATTCAGAAAATGGGAGGAACAAAAGATTGAGTGAAAGAACACTACAGGAGGCGATTTCCTAGTGCTATTAAGGGAGACTTCCTTTGAGGTTTTGTAAGGGAGGAAATTTCTAGTTAACTTTAACTTTCAATTTTCATTTTTACCCAGTTATGGAAAACTTGGTAGATGTTGATTTTCCTCTTTTTGTTATGATTTGCTAAAACCCTCTCCTTAGGGTTTTGACCATGTGACAAATTGTTGGTTTTTACTAAGTGGGTGTCATTGATTTGCAAATAATGGTGTTAATTTGAAGTTGGTCTGCATTGTTGCTGCGTTTTGAGGTCGTCTTGCATGATCAGTGTAACAAGTTCAGCGTTTTGTGCTTGCTCGAGAGAGAAGTGCAAAGCCAAAGTAGCAAATTTAGCATCCTTAGTAGTGGGTCACCATGATTTCAGCTTGAGAAAGTGAAACATGGGATATATCCTTTGTATCTAGCTCGAGAGAGAGTGGATTTGATGAGGACGAGGGTTGGGCATCTTCCGAATAGTGTTGAAGTTCAAAAGAATTCGACAAAGATTAGGTAATTGTTCGAGAGAAAAATGCTTTACATATAGTCCGACCTACCCACGACAATTTATACCATTGTGAGCATCGATGTTCATCCACTAAGTTAAATTCAATAATTGGTTGGTCAATTCCCCAAGTGTTACATAAATATTTGATCATTTTGTGTTAAATGTTAAATTGGATTGATAATTACAACCTCAAATTTGAAGCTTAAACCAAAAAGGTGCAGTAAATATTCAGCTGAAGAGATTGTTTTCAAACTTTCATAATTGAATTCTAAGGAAAAGCTACTCTCTATGGGATCGACCCCAACTCAATTGGTTGGGTTATATACTGACTAACGATCGTTGACGCATAGAACTGGATTAAGTGTCCTTGAAACATTAATCAAAATGGCGCCGCTACTGGGGAGTAGCGTGACTTAGAATTCTTTGATCAAAGATTTGATTTGTGTATTTGTTGGCTGTAGTTGAATTGGCTTAGGTTGCATTATGTAGTGTTGGTTGGACTACATAGAAGTAACAATGAGTGAGGAAGAGGTGAATGGTAGCCAAGACGTTAAATAAGGCGCTTCTTGGGAGGCAACCCAACTGTTAGTGTTTTAAATAATGTGTGTTGATTTTGCAGGTGCAGGATATTGTGCGAGAAGAGGATGCTATCGGCAAATCGCCGAACGTATGACTTAGTCTGCCCTATGGACTTCGAAAATGGGGCAGAGATTCTGGAACATTCGGAGGGAGATCTTCATCACTTAGCGAGGTGTTACATGTTTGACCCTTTAGGTACTTCTTCACTCTTACTTCATAGACGAAAGTCATTTTTGGTAGTTGATGTTGTAATGAACTTCAGGTCATTTCTGTGTTTATGCCTACTATTTGTCGTTTAGAGCTTTTCTATAGCGACACCAAGTCATTTATGACTTGTTGGGACTGAGAGTTCGGCCACTTGGTCGTTCGTTTGGTTTTTATGCGAGTTTTAGTGTTTGGGAGCTTTTGAACCTTGATAGGTCATTTTTTATCAGAAGTTCAGAAATATGACCTAAGAATCCAATTGTGACAATTCGCTCAGCTCCGGAAGGGTAATTTTTTGCTAAAAGCATGGTCAACACGATTCCCCAGGATTTCAATGCGAGCTTGTGCGATTAGGCATTTTAACTTCCAAGTTTAAGCCTAAGTTTGATTTTAGTCAACAATCTGAGTAAATGAGATTGGATGAGAATTTCGTCAGTGCGATTAGCTTCATAATGTCGAGTTTAGGTATAGAATGACCCTTTATTTAGGTCTTGAGGCTTCAGAGCTAATTCCAAAGTCCCTCGTTAATTTTGGCTTAAAATAGAAATTGGGTGTGGAACCACTCTTTATCAAAAATTCCTCGAATCGAAATTTTGATGGTTCGATTGAACCCGAAATGTTTTTTACATTGGGGTAGCATAGTTCATTTGCAAACATGGGGTTCCAAACGAATCTAGGGCACCCCGTCGAAGTTTTGGAGGTCAAACCCTTTTATATGAGCCACGGCGTCGCAATCGCGCGCCTAGGCCTCGTGGTCATAAATGGCTGGTACCTAGGCTTTGTGTTCATGTGTGGGCTACCGCATTTGCGAATGGATGGCCTCGTGTTCGCGCGTGGACGGCCGCGATCATGACCGGCCACCGACCAAGCCTCTTTATTTAGACCATGGCCGCGATAAGCCTTGGATATTGATATTAAAATTGCAATTTCTCCCTCGCTTTAGCTACGATTTTGGCGCTTTGAATTTTTGCATGCTCGTTATTGTTGGGGCTACGTGGTAGAATGGTTGGATTACGTTGGTGGAACTTAGTTCAAGGTAAAATGACACGAAAGTTGTTGTCCTCTCTCTTCTTTGTTTGAATTTTGGTTATGTTGTTGTGTTCGTGGATTTTCGAGTCTCAAATTGTGTTCTATTATAGAACATAAGTTTAAGGCATAGATTAGGACCTTTTGACGGAGTCAATTCTAGAATTTCCAGTATGGATCCAACGGAGTCAAGTTGTTTGTCTCTTGATTATATCAATCAAGAAGATTTGTTGACCACTGGACAAACAACCTCGTCAATTTCTATTGGTGAAGTACACTGACTACTTCACCAACATCCTGACAAAACAGCTTTCCAGTTGTACACCATATTGTACCTAGACAAGAACACTTTGTTGGGGACCGGTCCCTGCATTTGTGAGGATCATCAAAACAACTAAGATACATCATTTTCCCCCTTTTTGATGATGACAAACAAACCTCCTCACACGAGTTTCATTCATTCCCCCTGTCACCATTCTCTATTCCAACCCAACAAGGCCAACAGTTATCCACAATATCCCCCTTTTTGACATCATTGAAAAGGAGAGAAGGTAAACATACACAAGTATCATGCAAAATTTTAAGGCATTCAAACACATAGGCAGCACAGTACATGAGCATACAGGAAAAATAGAGAAGATAAAATCACAGTAGAAGAGGGCAAATTAAGATGTTGATTTCATATCACAGCACTAGACACTGAGTTCAGCCAAAATAGGCCATTGCCACTACAAAATTTGACAGGATACAAGACACGAAAAGACATAAAGACAATAAAACAGACACTTTAGGACGGAGGAGAGCGAGGAAAGAAGGATTGCAACACGAGATTCAGGTGTGAGTTTGCATCAGTATGCGCCTGAAGTAGTTGCTTAGTAAGGGACTTGACTTCTTCAATCAGTGAGGAATTTGACTCAAGTAGTTATGCATTATCAGCCCTCAACTTATCAACTTCCTCCTTAGTCTCAGAGCTAGTACCATGTCCTTGAGATTGGGCTTATTGAAGTAGGGCCTTGAGTCTAGCAATTTCCACATCCTTTGCACTCAAAGCAGCCGTGAAATCTTCCAATTCACGCTTGAGAGTGTCCTGTTTCTCAAGAATCTTAGAGACATGGGACTTAGTCTTCACCTTACCCTCTACACACTCACATTCCAGGAGTGCGGCTACAAAAAATGTTTGTTTTACCGTCCCTAAAACTCCTCTACCAAGAGGCACCCCAAAGTGTTCGAACACATAATTCAGGAGGTACCCATAAGGTATTCCATGCTTGGCATTCTTCGAGGTAATGATCTTATGCATATGCTCAATAATGATTCCAGGTAGACTGATAGCTTCAAGCTCGTCCAACTGCTCCATGAGAAAGAGGTCTGTTGCGGATGCCACTGTTCTCTTTTCACTTCTGGGCAAAAACACCGTGTTGATAAATTCAAAAAAGAGTTGATACTCTCCCTTGAGAAACTTGTTAAGAAGCCCAGTGCATTTCATATCCCCATACTTAGTGGCATGTTGAACATACTCAGAGGAAGGCTTGCATCCTTCGACGGACCTGATCCCTTCAGAGTGAACCCCCAAGATAATCCCCAAACTTTCTTCACTCAATGTGATTTCCACTTCCCGAACAGCTGTGCAAATTCCACCATCATCAAGAAGATACATATTATAGTAGAATTTGCGAACCTCAGGCTCATGCAAGTATGGCACTGGACACTCAAACAAATGTTCCAAACTTTGCAAGGTCACAAAGTCAAAAAGAGTGTACATACCCGGTTCTGTAAGAATCTCAGAGTCAAATACCCTTCCATTTAGTACCTTCTGCTTCTCGAGTTCTTCAATTCTTTCTTCCCTTGTTAAGACCTTGTCTTCATCCTTTCCTTTTGCAGGCGAACCAGGTCCTTTCATAGGCTTGGGTTTAGAAGCAGCCTTCGTGTTGACCCTTGCCCTTTTGTCTAGTGATTTCTTGCTTGATATAGTGGTCTTTTGAGCCTTGACACGTTGCTCTTCCATTTTGTTTTGCCTTTTTTCCATAGCCCTAACAATATCTTCAAATTCAGTATCACTTGACCCTGCATCTTGGGTCACTACTAAAGGGTTTTGAACATCCAAGTTATCATTTTTCCTTTCCCTTCGATTCAAATTGTTTGGGCCTTATTGGCGACCATGGCATCCCCAAGTAGTTTTTGCGTAGTTCCCTTGTCATATACTTCATATCCTCCCCTTTTGGGGTGAATTCCATTGCTTTCCCTTTCCCTTTCCTCTTTCTTTTTCTTTCAGACTCACTCGGTTCCTCAACACTTTTAGAATCAGTAGCAGTGCCAGTACCTGCAGGGTTAGCAGTAGACACATTAGGAGCATGTGCTCCTCTAACTCCTTTCCTCGACCAAGATAGAGGAATGTTGTCATCATATTCATCATTTGTGACTTTATTGACCTCAGGAGTTTGATCGAACACAGGATGAACCTTGATAGGGACTTGTTCCGGTGACTTACATTCAGCCTCAGAGAAAAGTGACTGAATATCCCATTTTAACGATGTTAAACTTTGCACTACTAACTCATCTGCACTGGCTAAAATGTTTGACTCTGTCCCTTTTTCTTCGGGCAAGTCTCATCAAAAAAGCCTTTCAGACATTGTGGAGGATACAGGGCCTGGCTGAGAAATAACCTTAAGTTCTTCAGTAGGCACCCCGTTGGAAGGCTTAATCATTGACTGAGCCACGGAATTTTGAGAATTTTTGCCTAATAAAACCAACGTAAGAGAACATGGTAGAGATTCCACAGGTTTGGTTGTGGATGGTTCCACCACTTCAGTGTGAGGAGTGAGAAATTAACTTGTTACTCCCAGTCCACACATAGGAGTGGAAGGAGAAATCTCCATCGGAAGAATTGAGAAATTGAAGGAACTAGGGTTCTCAATTTCTGGGGAGATGGGAGTTTTTGAAGGAGAGGAAGGACTAGACATTTTCGAGAAGAAAGGAGAAGAGCAGACTAAGACAAAAAAGAAAAAAAAGGATTTGATTTTAAATACAAAATGGTTTGAGGGTAGAGGCTTATTTAAGAGTGGTATGGGGTCTCTGAACGGAGGCGACTCTTGATTTCAAAACTGAAAGGACGTATGTAACTAACACAAGAAATGGGGTGATGACAAGTGGCAGTGACCATTGATTTAGTGTAATGAAGTGATATTAACTTTGCAAGAGGACCAGGTCCCTTGCTATAGAAAGACATGATTGTTATGACTAGATCTTCTCTTTAGCCAGAATTCCATGAGTGTATACCTGCAGTAAGGTACAAGAAATGAATTTATAATCAATAAGAAATAAAAACAAGTGTAGATACATGCCCTCCTTAGCATAGTCAAAATGGAGGTTGCATTCAAATTTGTTGTGAAGTTAGTTTAGCTTGTGCATTCCCAGGCTCAGTTTGTTCTTGACAACATATTCCTTACTTAGTGCCTTGGTGAAGATATCATCCATTTGGTCCTCTATTTTACAGAATCTTATCACCACATTTCCTTTGTCAACATTATCTCTAAGGAAATGATGTCTCACATCAATGTGCTTGGTCCTCTTATGATGAACACGATTATTAGCCATGTTCATTGCACTTGTGTTATCACACATGAGGGGAATTGTGTCAGTGAGGACACCAAAGTTTTTAAGTTGTTGCTTGATCCACAAGAGTTTAGCACAACAAAAGGCAGCAGCTAGATACTCAATTTCAGTAGTAGACAAGGCTATTGAGTTTTACTTTTTCATTCCCCAAGAAATCAGTGATAACCCCAGAAAATGTGCCATTCGTGAGGTACTCTTCCTGTTAATAAAAAAACTTGCATAGTCAGCATCAGCATATCCAACTAAGTGAAGAGAGTCTCCAGAAGGATAGAAAAGGACCAGGTCCTGAGATCCCTTCAAGTATCTCAAGATTCTCTTTGTTGTATTCAGGTGTGAATCCTTTGGAGCTACTTGAAAACTAGCACACATCCCCATACTAAATACTATATATGGCCTACTCGCAGTAATATAGAGGAAAGATCCAATGATTCCTCTATACATTGTTTGATTCACATTAGTGCCTGCATCATCCTTGTCGAGTTTGGTATTTATGCTCATGGGAGTGTCAATTATCTTGGCCTCCTGCATACTAAAATTTTTGAGAAGTTCTTTGATGTATTTCTCCTGGCAAATTGGAGTGCCTTGAGGAGACTGTTTGATCTTCAAACCCAAACAGAAAGTGAGTTCTCCCATCATATTCATTTCAAATTCACTACCCATCAGTGCTGCAAACTATATGCATAGGGAATCTGAAGTAGCTCTTAAAATTATGTCATATTCATAAACTTGCACTACAAAGAGCTCATTTCCTCTAGACTTCAAGAACAGTGTGTTGTCAATTTTTCCTCTTTTGAAACCATTTTCTAGAAGGAATTTTGACAGTCATTCCTACTAGGATCTAGGTGCTTGCTTCAAACCATACAATGTTTTGTCTAACTTCAACACATGGTTAGGCAAGTCAACATCTTCAAATCCTGGAGGTTGTTTAACATAGACCTCCTCCTTTAAATATCCATTCAGGAAAGCACTCTTAATGTACATCTGAAATAGCTTGAACCCCATGTATGTGGCAAATGCTATTAGGAATTTGATTGCTTCCATCCTTGCTACAGGTGCAAACGTCTCATCATAATCAATTCCTTCTTCTTGATTGTATCCCTATACCACTAGTCTTGACTTGTTTCTTGTGATAGTTCCATGTTCATCCATCTTGTTCCTGAACACCCATTTGGTCCCAATAATAGTTCTATTGAGGGATTTGGGGACCAGGTGCCACACTTTACTTCTTTCAAACTGATGAAGCTCCTCTTGCATTGAATTTACCCAGTTAGCATAATTTAATTCTTCTCTAATGTTCTAGGGTTCAATGGTGGAAATGAAAGCCGAAAAAGTAACTAGATTTCTTGTCTTAGATATAGTTTGTATTCCAAATTCAAGGTGAGAAACAAGATTGTCCAAAGAATGGGAGGACTAATGTTTTCATCCTGTTTTCCTTGTGATCTCCTTATCATGTTCAGAAACTTTTCACCAATTTTAGATGAGTTTCTCCTTCATGAGCAGCATTTGAAGCATTAGAAAGACTAGGTTCTTCCAAGGGTTCTGCAACATTTTCTTCATTCATATCCTTTTCAACCACAGGGTCTTGTACTAGACTATCTCTTTGAATTTTCATTAGCTCCTCAAGTTCGAGATCCTCCCTATTTTCAAGGTTGTTCATCTCACCAGATTCATCAAATATAATATGCACACTTTCCTCTACACATAGAGTCCTTTTATTGTAGGCTTTGTACACTTTGCTTGTTGAAGAATACCCCACGAATATCCCGTCATCACTCTTTGGATCAAACTTGCCAAGATCATCCTTCCCATTGTTCAACACAAATCACTTGCAACCAAAGGCCTTTAGATAACTGGGTGATGGTTTTCTCCCATTTAGCAACTCATAGGGAGTTTTCTTGAGCACTGATCTAATGAGACATCTGTTTGTAACATAGCAAGTTGTATTTACTGCTTCTGCCTAGAAATTCATTGCAAGACCTAAATCAATGAGCATGGTTCTAGCAATGTCCACCAAGATTTTATTTTTCCTCTCAACAACATCATTTTGCTGAGGAGTTCTAGGAGAATAAAAGTTATGATAAATCCATGGTCAACGCAATAGCCTTCTATTTGGGCATTTTCGAACTCTGTACCATGGACTGATCTAATTCCTGCAATCTTGCAATTTAATTTCAACTGAATTTCTTTTGCAAAGATCATTAGTAATTCAGTTGTTTCATCATTTGTTCATAGGAACATGTTCCAGGTGAATCTTGAGAAATCATCAACAATCACCAAGATGTATTTCTTTCCACCTCTGCTTTGAATTTTCACTGGTCCACAAAGATCCATGTGGAAAAGCTCTGATGGCCTGGTTGTGCTGACCCCTTTCTTTTGCTTAAAGAAGAATCTTGTGTTTGCTTCCCCCTCACGCAAGCATCACATATTTTGTTCTCAGAAAATTTCAGCTTGGGTAGTCCACGAACCAGGTCCCCTGCAACTAATTTGTTCGATAGAGATGAACTTACATGTCCCAATCTTCTGTGCAAAATATTTACATTGTCAGATTAAGCACTCAGACATATGAGATTATCCCCTTCTATAGAGTCGAGGTTAGCGATATACATATTCTTGACCCTTCTGGAAGTAAGAATGACCCTTTTGGAAGTAAGATTTGTAATAATGCATTGATTTGACACAAATATCACTTCATTTCCTTTGTCACAAATTTGAGACACACTAAGCATGTTGTATTTCAGCCCATTCACATAGTGCACATTATCTATGGAATGTTCCACATATCTCCCAATCTTCTCAGTACCAAGGATGAACACCTTTTTGCCGTCTCCACATGACACACCACCACCTTTGTATGCTTCCGAAGAGAGGAAGTTTTGAGTTTCTCCATTCATATGCTTTGACCAACCATTGTCCATGAACCAGCATTGACTACTTCCTCTCTTCTGCAAAAGAATCACTTGTAAGATTTAGGAACCCACTTGAGATGGAGTTCCCATAAACTATCAAGAGGCTTAATGAGAAACCTTCCCGTCCATGGTGGCAAAGTATTTTTACTGAATCGGTATCTAGGACCAGGTGCCTTCCTTTTGTCAGATTTACAAAACATTTCTTGATTTTCTTTAGTCCTTTTTAAGGACTCACAATTTCTTTTCAAGTGGCCATTTCTCCCACAGTGGGTACATAGCAGGTTATCAGACACAGACACGTACTTGCTATGAGGGTTATAGGGAGGTTCTATCTTTTAGCACCCTAGACCCTTACCACTGTTGAATTTCTTATTTGCCAATTTAGAAAGAATCATTGATGAGTCAGTCCATTTCCAGGATTGATTTATCTCTTCCTTGACTTTACTAATACCCATTACTAGCTGTGAATTTCTTTCAAGGGCCGCAATTAGTTTGGACTCAAAAAATTTAAGACTTTCCTCTAACTCAAGGTCAAAGCTACTGAGTTTTGTTTTTCCACTCTCAGAGGTACCAGGTTCCTCTTTAAGTTGATGACTCTCAGTCTCCAGAATACTCAACCTAACGTTTAATTCAGACACCTGATAAATAAGGGCGGACTTTTCGTCTTCGTAGAGATTCAGGTTTTCACTTAAAATCAAATTTTCATTTGTTAATTCATCAACAGAGTCAATTAACACAACAACAAGTTTTCTCAATCTTTTAATTGACAATGTGTTTATGTCACCATTGAGATCAAAAAGTGTTACCTCATCCTTGTCGTCTTCGTCATCAGATTTGTCCATCAATGAGAATATGGAGTTGAAAACATTCTCATCATCCTTGACTGCCATCATAGAGACATCTTCATGGTGTTCTTTCTCTTCAGAGACACTAAAGGCGTTTCCCCATACTGCGAAGGCCTTCTTCACCACTTGATCTGTATTAGCCTTTCTTTTAGCATGGTCAGGTACCTGGTCCTTCACTGTGGTTTTAAATCTTGCACTTCATGTTTGTGACTCTGACAGTCTCTCATAAAGTGACCTGACTTTACACACTTATGACAAAGGTTGTTGGCATTTGTCGTTCTACTGGTGGTTCCATTCTTCTGAAACCCTTCATGTTTTTTGACTATTTCTTAAAACTTTCTAGTCAAATAAGTCGGTTCATCTTCATCTTCAGAGATATCCTTTTGAGATACCTTCAGGGCTACAGATTTCTCCTTTCTTCCTTCCCACTTCGAAAAATCCTGTTGTTTGTTTAGCTCATACGTTTGCAGATTTCCGATCAGTTCATTCATTGTGAGGACTATAGATCTCTGGCTTCAGTGATAGAATTCACTTTGCTTTCTCATGATTTGGGAAGAACTCTGAGAATTTTTCGAACCTGCTTGCTTGGATGAATAGGCTCACCAAGACACCTTAGTTCATTGGTTATGGAGGTAAATCTGGTGTGCATCTCATGGATGGTTTCACCCTCCTTCATGCTAAAATTCTCATATTGAGTTGTCAGCATGTCCACTTAGGACTCCTTGACCTGAGTTGTTCCTTCATGGGTTGTTTTCAAGCAGTCCCAAATTTCCTTTGCAGTCTCACAAGCAGAAATCCTTTTGTATTCATTTGCGCCAATCCCACAAACCAACAATTCTTAGCTTTGTAGTTCTTTTCGATTGTCTTCCTGTCAGCTTCGTCATATTCTCTTCTAGACTTGGTAATACTCTAGTGAGATCTCCTTCCTTCACATCCTTGGTAGGAATGTAAAGACCATCGAGTATTACATCCCATAGCTGGCTGTCCTATGCCATAATGTAATTGTGCATCCTGATCTTCCACCATCCATAGTATTGGCCGTTAAATCGAGGAGGACGAGTGGTAGATTAACCTTCTTCCAGACTTGGTGGAGCTTCCATTCCTTCAGGATCCCTTTTCTCTTGGTGTTAACCAGATAGAGAAACTGATGCTCTAATACAAATTGTTGGAATGTATGCGTCCACCAGTGATCATAGGACCAGGTCCTTTAAGACAGTTAAAGTGCAAAAAGTAAATAACTGGAAATAGAGTAGGGACACAAGATTTTACATGGAAACCTCCTTGCTCAAGGAAGTAAAACCACGACCTGTCACATAAAATTTTCAATTGTTTCCACTAATCTTCAAGCAAAAGTGAATACAGATTTCAACTACACCAATGAGACTAAACTCTTAATCTCACACTAAGTAATACACATATTACTTACTGAGCCAAAGCAATGCATCCATTGCCCACTATATTAACTATAACAATGTTCTTACAATGACTTACACAAAGGTTTGAAACGTTTCTTATAAGAGTGAAACGAATCCTACAAGTTTAGTACATTACAAGCATTCAAAAGACAACAACACAAACATATAGCACTTCTTCAGTTGATCAGGTCCCTTGCTATATTTTGTGTTTTGAGGCTTGATTACTTCTCTCTCTTTTTGTGAATGAATGATCAAGTTGTTTCTCTCTTGATTATATCAATCAAGAAGATTTGTTGACCACTGGACAAACAACCTCGTCCATTTCTATTGGTGAAGTACACTGACTGCTTCACCAACATCCTGACAAAACAACTTTCCAGCTGTACACCATATTGTACCTGGACGAGAACACTCTGCTGGGACCGGGTCCCTGCATTTGTGAGGATCATCAAAACAACTGAGATACATCAAGGAGCAAAAGCACTAGAAGCAATAAATTCAGTGCACCTATCCATCTCACCTTTTATCGTCTATAAATTTTGTGGTCTTGCCTCAGATTTGGACAATTTAAAACCTACAAAACAACATTCTAACATAAAAATACAATAAAACAAGCATAAGAACAAAACTTCAAGTGAAAAGGCATAAGATGTGCTATAATTACAAGGCACGTCAAGGAACTCGTTACTACAATTTAGTTCTTTAGTGATAGAAATAATGGATAACATGTTAACAGAAAACTCAAGTACATGGAGAATAGTTTTGAAAGCCTTTAGAGAAGCATGTCATGAGTTTATTTGTTCCAGAAACAATAATTCAGGAATTAAATTGATCATTAAAAACAATACCTTAGTACTGCACATAATTGGAACGTACAACATTAGACAAATCAAGTTTGTTTAAGAGACGACGAAGATGTAGATTTCTATCTGTAGACAAAGTTATTCCAGAAGTAGTTTCTCTAGATGTCTCCACATATTCTACAATGTTAACTGATTGATTGACCTCTAGTTAGTCTACCATGTTGTAGCGACCCTAAAAAAAAAAAAATATAGATAGCTGAGACTAGAGCCTAACGTATGAATTTTTAAAGTTTAAGCATAAATTGGAGTTATGAAATTTTCCAAAATAAAAATTGGACTTTGCCTTAGTTTTATTTGGTAGGTCCATGTAGGCAAGGGGCATTTTCGTAAATATTAATTTTAGTTAAATTAAAAAAAATGGGTATATTTATATTATTTCTAATTTCTATACATGGTATTAAAACTTTTGAAAAGGTTTGTTTTAATTCATTCTTCAAAAAAAAAAAAAGGGGGGTTCTCATTGAAGGCAAGGTCAAGTTGGAGCTAGGTTTC
>JAJOOS010024687.1:0-31358 GCA_029582725.1 Solanum chiquidenum
TATTCCAACCAATCACGATATTCATCAAACAGCGTATAAACAAAACGACGTGGTGTTCCAAAAAAATCAGTTTGAGGAAACTGATGATTTTGAGGTTGACAAGGACCTTTAATGATGTATGCCCTCCTTATCTCATCACGAAAGTTTGGATGATAATTCAAAATTGGAGTTCTTTCAGCCGGATCAGCCTTTAAATCATTTACATCAAATTCTTGTCTTTGGAAAGAGTGAGATGATATTTCTATTTGGTTGACATTTTCATCTCGACGTAGTTGATTTTGATTTTGATTTTGAGGCGCCAAACTTGTTTTGGGTACTCAAAAAAAATATTTCTCCAAACTCATTGAACACCAAACTGAAATAGTAGTCAAGTTCAAGTATACCAAACTTATTAAAAATCATCCACAATACACCAAATAGTTGATCGATACTCAAATAAATAAAATAGCTTTTACCATAAAAATTAAGATATTCAAGTCTTTCAACACATTATTAGAAAAAACTAAACTAAAGGAAAAAAAGAATTAAGAAATACATTTTCACACTTCAATGGTGATTGAGGAAAAAATATACAATGATTAAAGCTTCCAATTTCTTAAAACTTGCAAATATGTATGAAAGTTGAGAAGAGAGAAAGGTAAAGAGTAAAGTTGTAAAGGGTTTTTGGGAGAAGAAGAAGTCAAAAAAACTAAAAGGAAAAGACAACTATGAATCTATTCTTTTTTTAAATTAAGAAAAGTTTTCCTTTTGTTTTTCTTAACTTAAAAAAGGTAGCTTTTGTACTTTTTCTTAAGAGAAAAATGGAACAAATATTAAATAAACGAAATGTTCAAGCCTGGGATCGAACCCAGGCTGAGTTTTGCCGTTTCTAAGAGAACAAACAGAATAATGAAAAAAATTAAAGAAAACACCAACACTTGGGCTCGAACCCGGAACGCTGAGGCATCTTTGCACGGCCTTAACCGCTGGGCTGTCAACCTTTATTGTGTCAAGGTTGTTCAACAGTTAGTATATATCCCAAAAAACTCGATATTTAGTATATATACCCGTAAAAAAATTCCGACGAAGGTTGTTCATCTGACCACCCTCGCCATAACATAGCTCCGCCCTTGAGTGTTGCTCACATGTCATGCTAACACTAGATTGTATTGACTATGTATATGTTCCTAATGATATTTCTTATGTTCACTAGTTGTGATTGTTGTCTACCATGCTATAGTCTATCTCTCTTCATGATGTCATTTATGCTTATGACTTGTGTTTTCACACTACTTTCCAAATGATGGTTTAAACTAGTAACATGCATGCATTCAACTAAAATATCCTTTTTAGCATGTTTTCAAGGATTTTATGCATGGCTATCATACTTAGTACATCTTTGTGCAAACCCATATTTCTTCTACATTTTTCAAAAAGTGTAAGGTTTGGAGACTTGAGTTCTATTCTTGGAAGATGGGTTTCTAAGGAGCAAGGAGTTGAAGATTTGGTGAGTCTTCATAGCTTCGAGGACAAATTCATTATGTCCTTTAATTTTTTCATTTTATTTTTAGAACTTTTGTATGGCTGTGTCCCAAAGTTGTAATCTTAATGGTCATGGATGGTTTGAGACAAAGTGTAGACTCCCGCTTGTTTTTATAAAAGACTTTGATTGTAAAAGAAAAAGTTTTAAATTTCCGCACCATTTTCTATTATCTTATGTTATGAGGCTTGTATGAGATTTTTCGGAGTCTTGTACACCGTATCACATCTAGGGGTACTCCTGGGTCGTGACAGAACCCTTGGCCTGGCTAGACTCTCAGCGGAAGACTTACTCAACAGAAAAAGTACTTAAATGAACTGTCTGAATAGATAAACTGAGAATGTTTTAGAAAATAACATTCAACTTAGCCAAAATGGCAACTCAAGTCTTTAAAATCAAACAACTGAAATATCAAGACTAAAGAACTCATATCTAACAGTCTATGAAGCCTCTAGATACTAAGAGGGATGTTGGGACAAGACTCCTGGTCATCTTAACAACTCAAATAGCCAAAAGCAATAAAATAAAACATAACCAAAGGGATCCTCCAGAAAGCAAAGAGGCTCACCAACTGACTCTGAGTGCTCGACTGGATCAACGAGGCGCTGGATGCTGATCCTGGTTACTTGTATCTGCATCATAAAATGATGCAAGCCAAATGGCATCAGTACATTGAATGTACGAGCATGCGAGGGGAAAACTAAACATGACAAAAGCTTGAACGGAATTCTGAAAGAAACACTTATCTCAGCTTTACTCAACTCATGGATACTCAACTCAATGCAGAAATAAACAATAGTAAAGATGCAGTTTATATAAAGCATTTAAACAGTAGGTAACAACTCAATATACATATATAATAAAGTAATATAATTCTGTGGGAGTTTCTCTAACCGACAATCATCACTATGAGCTATGTGATTATACAGCGTCTCGCCCACGCTGCTAGAACTGTACTATAACTTGGTGGGATATAGAACGCCTCAACTAAGTGGATCCACTAGTGTATGCTAAAAAGCATTAAGGAATAATCTAAAAAGTATGACCCTTTCTACCCACGTTGGCGTCATAGTTTATGGAGACTTTGAGTTATTATAAACTCTTCCTCATATCGGTGCTCAATACTACTCCCAAAATATACTCAGCTCATATATTTAAAAACATAACTCTTTCTTTGTGATTTGAGGTTATTACTCAAAAAGTTTATCTCTTAAAAGAGATGGGACTCAAAACTACTCATGAAAACTCATTTGGAAATCGGTATTTCCTCTCATCTTAAATGTGAAAATATTTACTCTTTGGGAATACATAGTCCCCATATAATATTTTAAATAAATGAACTCGGCTCTACTATTTCTCAATCTCAATGCTTAACTCTTAAAACAAGTTAAAAAGATTAGTAAAAGACTTCATAAAATGACTCGAAGAACTCTGAAGAATTGAATCTTAATTGTACCTTGAATTTGAATTATGCATTCAAGGTTGTGATTCATGATAGGAAAGATCTCGTGATGTTTAGAAGTGTTTTAAGATAGTTAAACATGAGAAACTATCAAGAAATCACTGTCTGGGAACAAGTCCGCGATGCGGAGATGTATTTAAATATTTGATCGCGAAATTAATTTTGAAACAGAGGAGTCCGCGTCCTATCCGCGATGCGGAGGTGATTTTAATTTGTGCACTGGAGGAGCAAGTCTGTGATGCGGACTTGCGTGCTGAAATATGCTCGACTTTTTCCATCTTCATTTTCTCACTCCAATTCGCCTAAATTCGATTCTTTTTCTCAATTCCTCTTTAGATTCATATACCAATTATATGTACACAAGATTCTAACCCAAAACAACTCTTAAAATCGATAAAACTCTCTCTAGAAACTCATCGACCCTATCTAAGTTGAAGAATGAAAGCAATTCAAGAACACAACTCAAGAACATCAAATCCTCAATCTTTTAGGATGAAAATTACACTGAAATAAACATGTTTGACGCGTGGGTGAACGAACCCAACGCTATGTGAACTCACATACCTCGTAGGATTGAATCCTTGGCGAAATCCACAACCAAAATTGCAAGAACTTGACGAATCTTGAACTTTTCTTCTCCTTTCTCCTCTTGAGTTCTTTCTCCAAACACCCTAGTGTGAATTGGTAAATGCGTAAACTGAAATAACTCAGTTTAGACCCCAATTAAACTTCTAAAAATGAAATAAATTAATTGGGTATGGAAAAGACCATCATACCCTCCTAAAATCCGGTTTAGACTTTCCTTATGTAGACAACCCGACTTTAAATGAGGATATCTCCCTCATATAAACTCGAAATTGAGCAAACTTGGTGGCGTTGGAAAGATAATTCAATCATCTTACCTACGGTATCTTGTAGCGCACCTAACTCATATTGTGCTAGGAGTTATGGTCGTTTAAAATTGACCCAAAACTCATACTTAGTTTAACTTTGCCAAACTTTTCAAATTTGATTATTTCCAAAAATGTTTTCTTCTAATTCTAATTCTTTCAAATAGCGGGGTGTTACAGGGTGCTCCAAGACGCCTGATACATGGGCTAATACACACGAAAAATTGGAAAAGTCATGTAATTCCTATAATTAGTTGATAATGAAAAAAGGCCTTAAAAATTGTGGGACTATATGTAATGCTTCCCCAACTTATTATGGAGATCCTCATAGGTGACGATATTTTGGGCTTTTGTGGCGACTGTTGTCACCGCTAAAGGTCTAGTTTTTTTGTAGTGAATCCTAGTTGGCAGCGCTTAAGTGGAAGGATTAGTCTCAGGTGGCTTGCCACATCACTAAAAATTTATGGTGTTAACTCTTGAGGGTATTTGTGGTCTCTTAGGATCAGAGGCGAATTTGACATTTCAAGAAGACGGGTGCACCATTGTCATTTGTTATCATAGATTCCTTCAGTTGCTATTTGATATATTTTACGAATTATACAAGTAGATATATCGAATTTTGTCGGATGACCACGGGTTTCCGATGACCCATTTTTTAACTTAAATTTGCCCCTGCTTAGGATCATGGCGGTGCATTTTTTATCCCAAAATATAACGAAAGGTATAAGTGATCTATTTCGCATAATTTAGGGGCAATTTTGACCCTTTTTCCATTTTATAAATGGTTGGGTTAGTTTAGGTACAGTTCTACTATTCCAACGGATACCTATCACCCCACCAACATCATTATTATGCTATCTTTATTTCAGAATGGCCATACTTTGTCGAACTCACGTAGGCAAAATTTTAAATGTGTCAATGAGTTGGAAAAAAAAAGGGAAGACATTATTGACTATAATTTGTAAAATTATTTAGGATTGAGGTCCTTGTTGGCAAAGAAAGAAGATAAAACATAGAGATATTTAACATTTGAGGCTCTAATTGTTGAAGACAAAGATATTTTCTCCATTGTCCACTAGTTAGTCACCTTTCTTTTCTTTTCTTTTTTTCTCTCTGTATTTGACACATATCTTTACTTGATTACCAGAAAACAGAGTTGGAAAAATGGAGTCAGCCCTTGTGTGCTCAACAGCTCCAAGAACGACTACGAGCAGTCTCCTTAAAAGAAGAGAGACACCACTTGATGCTCCTTTTCATCTTTCATTTTCGGTATGTTTTTTCTGACTTTGCTTAGTATTTAGCTTCTGAATGATACATGTAAATTATCTGTATAATATATGTACGACTAAATATTACTTCCTTTGGCTTGGCCCAATTTGTACGATTCACTTTTCTTTTATGCTCCATAGGCCGCATCCATAGCATCTTAATTTTGCAAGAGAAATCACTGTTTTGGTGAACACTAATTCCAAGAAGCATATACTCTAATATAACATAGATATATTCTAATTATTCAATGTTATTATCGAACAATATTAGCAATCAATCACTATAAATTTCAACAATTCAATTTCTTTGAGCAACATCCCACATCAATAATAGCAAAAGTATTACACAGGAACTAAACATAAAAAAATTTAATCCATGGCTAAGAATATCTCAGTTGCCTTGATTTTCATGGTTGCTGCACTTAGCTTCTATGTCAGAATGAGCGAGTCGATTGAGAGTCATGTTGAAACTCCGGGAACCATTGAGTCAAGCTTCTTACCAAAACATACTCTGTGAACTTGAACTTACCAAGAACAAGAAATTTGCTAACTACTGTTGAATGTCCTTGCCCTGATTGCTCTTGCATGACTAGTTCTATTAATGAGAAAGTTGAATGTCCTTGCCCTGATTGTTCCTGCATGTCTGACTCAACAAAAATAGAAGGTCATTGAAACAAGACCACAAGATTGGAAACTTTCGAGTTTCCAATGTCAGTGAAGGTTTTTCGAAAACAAACAAAAATGTTAGATTGTCTTTTGTGTAGAATAAAATTGTGGTTCTTGACTGCTGTAACACAAAATAAAGATTGCCTCAGAAGCTATAAATAAATAACAGTGCCTCGTGTTTTATTAGTTTCATGAATATTGTGAATCCTATGGATATATGTTTAGCTTCTTGTTGTTGAGACCATGCTCTTCCCATAATAGAAAACTGAATATGAGACAAATTTGTATTACCCTCGAGATAACAGGAGGAAGAATTAGTTAAAAACTCTGCTGTTCTGAAAATAAGTACTAATCTTCTAATTAAAAGCTCAGTAGTTCTGAAAATCTCCATTCATAGTTCCATATTTCCTAGTAGATTCAAAGAACACACATACACTAAACAAAGTAACAAAGTAATAGTGTCTTTGTAAGTTGTGATTGAGTTGCTTAAAATTATTTGATGATTCTCGATAATGGGCTGACTGTCATGCTTCAGTTATTGTCCAGAGAAACTATGTGAAGTGTTGGGGTATTTCGTTATCCTTCAGAAAGACTAAGAAATACAAAGTCTTTAATTGCAATGTGAAAGTAGAGGATGAGGCTTGTGAACTAGTTAACGGAGTTGAGCTTTCCATTGGGGATGGAGTTGATAGCATTGATGCTTATCTCTGTAATGCTGTAAAGAACAACAATGGTACTGGCATTTTGCTATTATCTGATATCTTTGGATTTGAGGACTCATTTACGAGAGATTTTGCATACCGTGTTGCATGCAATGGATACAAGTAAGTCATCATATACCTTCTCTATTTAAAAGGTGCCTCCTTTGGTTATCATACTTCATACCATGTGCAATAGAATCAACTAAGCTCGAGTCATGAATTGAATTCCTTGTTGAATAATTTTGCAGTGTTCTGGTACCAGATATGTTCCGTGGAAATCCATGGAGAAAGGATGAACCCAAAGCTTTGTTTGAGCAATGGATCGGTAGTGTAGACAAACAACAGGTTGTGAGAGACATTCTCACATCGACTAAATGGATGGCCGATGAATTTGTGGCTGCAGGAATATCAAAGAAGTTTGGAGTGATTGGATTTTGCTTTGGCGGTGGCCTGTTAATAGACATATTGGCTCAAGACCAGGGTAGTGAGTTTGGTGTTGGGATCTCATTCTATGGCACACGGATCGACTTATCTGTTGCTAGCAAGATTGAGGTTCCACTACTAGTTATTGCCGGTGACAATGATCCACTTTGTCCTGTGAATGTGTTGAAGGAGGTTGAAAATAACGCGAATGGTTGCAAAATGGTGGTATTCGAAGGAAGGGGTCATGGTTTTGTCCATCGACCTCAATCTTTAGAAGACGATAAAGATGCAGAAGAGGCATTCTTGATGATGAGAAACTGGCTGCATGATGGACTACTTTCTGAAAATTGATACTCTTTCTGTGAATAGTCAGTCTATTGTGTGAAATGCAATTTGAAACTTCCTTTCTTTTGTCTTATGAAGTATTTCATTTTCAATAACAGTAGTAACTATTTACTGACAACAAATAGCACGATAACCTGATAGCTGTTGGTGGTATCTCGTGAAATTAGTCAAGGTGAGCGAAGGCGGATCCGGACACCACGATTTTATGTGAAATAACATTTTCCTATTTGAAACTTCCTGTCTTTAATCTATGAAGTGACTAGTGAGTATAAAGAACCTCATTTTCAGCAAAAGTAATATCTGAAGTGACTGTCCACTGACAGCAAATAGCACAAATTGGTCCATAATCAAGCATTTCTTCAGCTTAAATCAGATATTCACATACTCCCTCCGTTTCAATTGTTTTGTGTATTTTCTTTTTTAGTCTCTTTTAAAAAATGTTTCTTTCCTCTTTTTTTGGTAACTTGTTAACTTGTCACATGACATGTTTATAACCGCAAAATTAAGGACATTTTGGCACATTTTATATTTCTTTTATTTAAGGCCACAACATTCAAAAATGCTCTTTATTTGCTTAAACTTCATGTCAATTTAGAACCAGACAAACAAATTGAAACGGAGGAAGCAATATTTTTGTTGGTTGTTTTATGTCTTAATCTATTTACTATATTTTCTTTTCTCTCCATGTTAGAAATTTTATTCGATCTATTATCGGTACATATAAGATAAACTCATTTGGTACAGACTTAGTGTAAATCCAAATATGGATTAGGTAGTCATTTCAATTGATGCCTTATATGGTCCATAGGGGGCATCAATTCCATCTTAATTTTCCAAGATAATTTGGCATCACTATTTTTAAAGAAACATAGATATCCCAGCTAGTACTAATTATTCATTGTTAACATCGAAAAAATGTATGACTATAAATAATTTCAACAATTCAATTGCTTTGAGCAACCACATCAAATATATATATATAGCAAAAAGACTAATTCAAATCATGGGGAAGAAAATGTCAGTTGTGTTGATTTTCATGGTTGTTGCACTTTGCTTCTATGTTGGAAGCACTGAGTCGATTGAGAGTGATGTTGAAACTACTGAGTCGAGGGTCGTACCCACAACATACTCAGTGAATTTAAACTTACCAAGGACAAGGAATTTGTTGACTATGGTTGAATGTCCTTGCCCTGATTGTTCATGCATGTCCGACTCAACAAACAGACATGGCAATTGAATAAGATGAACGTTATAATTCCGAAGAATAAGAAAAGAAGTTATATATATGTTTGATCTTTTGTTGAATAAATTGTGGTACTTGACTGATGCAACACAAAATAATTAGTAGTTGTACTTGTGTTTCAGATGCTATAAATAAATAATGTTTCATCTGTTTTAGCTTAGCTAGTCTCAACATTTCACCAAGTAATCAGACACTCTTCAACGCACCTTAACTATTACTATATTCCATGTTCTATGGTCTACACATAACACTAGTATTTAAGATGTTGATGTATATTATCATGTTACTAATTCTTGAATTAAAATATAATTCAAAATTTTAATTGATATAGGAAATAAAATCACATCAAATTTATTAGGTTATGTAGTATTTTTTATCCTCAATTATTGGTAAATTCTAATTTCATCGTTGTTATATCCAACTAACCAAGTCTAACCTTCAATTATTCAAGATGTACATTTTTTATCCATTTCTTGTAAATAATCACAAATTTCTTAAATTATCAACTGTCCCACCCTGTAATTGCTCGTGTTATGTTAGACTTGTATAATAATTTCATATTTAGGGTAAAATATACTTCTTAATTAGTCTAAATATATCATATTTCCTACATAAAAATAACAAAAGTACTGTATTTTTTTAATTAATTGAAGATCATTTGTGTCAAGTCATACATCACAAAGACCAAAACTAATATACACTCATAACTTGAGGGACTAAAAAATGATATCATCCCAATTTATTAAATTTATGAAAATTGTGCAAGTGCCATAGAAATGATGGTGTCAAACACTTCTCAAATTTTAAAAAAAAATGGAACATATCACTATAAAATGTATGAATGGATTATAAAAACGATTAGCATATAGTTTTTCTAGTGAAAATAAAAAATATTGCTCATAGCGCAAATGCATAGTTCATTGAAAAATGTGGAAACGGAGGAGACGAGAAAAACTTTATTCATCAATTTCTACTTCATAAGCCCAGAGGCCACAGAATACTTCCATCAGCAAAGGAGTGAAACACAACACAAGAAAGACGATGCAGATAAAAGCAATTATTTCTTCTCCTTCCTTTTGTTATATAATTCCATTTTGGTAGTAACAGTTACAAAGTAGATAAAAAGAAGCCAAATGAGCCATAGATTGCTCTAAATATCAAGTCATGCAAAATAATATTGGCATAACAAAGGACAAAAGGCCAATGGGTGAAAACGGGGAAACAACAATCTCATCGGTTAAAGAAAAATTTGATCTGTGATCCCAGTGAAAGGGTTGCTTCAGTCCTCTCCAACCTGTCAAAGAAGATTTCTTTAGGAAGATAGAAGTAAACAGTAGTAACAAACAACAATAACGCATCCATCTCTAATGCAATTGCGGCAAGAATACTCAGTAACCATGTTTCTCCATTTAAATTAATTTCAACCGACATTATACCTACACAAAATAAATAATAACAGTGGCAACACAAAAACATAAAAGATGAAGTGAACATTAGTAGTTACACAATAACATAACCTTATGGTACAGGCTACAAACTCCACCCTCACGCCCCTTCAACAAGAAATAGCTGTGTACATTGGTGGACCCAGCAAGAAAATAGTGTGAAAGAAGGGAGAATTTGATGGCGCATAAGATAGAAGAAAATAACATGTTAGTATAGTATGAACACAAAAGGCATACTACAAATTCAGAAGGTAGACCAATAGACCCTAAATATACATTGGAAACATTCAGGAAATGAATAAAGCTTATGCACGCCATTACTAATTCAGCCAATCCAAACAGGCTCTTAGTTGGTTAACTAATACAAATCCTCATTATCCATTTTCCCCATTTGGACCTGTTCCATTGCAATACAAAACAATTTGAGTTCACTAAAACTAAGAGGTTCCATATGTTTCCTACTGATATAAATATTTCTAAATACACTAAAAGGACTCTAGGCAAACACTAAATCTAATGTAAACAGACCAACATGATTAAACCATAACCCAACTAGTATGTATCACATAATTATAGCTAGTTTGGCCAAGCTTTTGGGAGGCCAAAAGTGCTTATTTTAAAAAGTGAAGTGCTTGGTCAAAGTTTTAGAGAGAAAACAAGTGCTTCTGGTGAGTAGCAAAAGCTGTTTTTTAATAGCTAAAAAAAAGCAATTTTTCCCTAAAAACGCTTCTGAGAAAAAAACACTTACAAGCATTTAACAAAGTTTGGCTAAATATTAATTGTTCGAAAGTGTGTTAAATGTATTGGTCAAACACAAACTGCTTCTCATCAAAAGTACTTTCTTGAAAAGCACTTTGGAAAAAGGCTCTTTTCAAAATAAGCTGATCTTAGAAGCTTGACCAAACAGACTTATTAGACCTTTGTTTTCAATTTGTTCCATCTTTCGTGAAGTTTGCTTCGATTCCAAGAGATTGTTTATCTTTTACGGAGTGTTTGATATGGCGGAAAAACATTTTCCAAGAAAAAAAATCTAATTTTTTCATGTTTTGGTTGGTCAAATTATTGAAAAACAAGTTCCTTGAAAATGAGAAAACCCATAAGTGGCACTCCACTCCTCACCATCCTACAATACAACAACACAACACATCCCATATCCACTCCCCATAAACCCCACCTGCACCACCCCTACCCTCTCACCCTAGAGTGTTCGCATTGATTATATATAAATGCTTTTGAGCAATATTTTATGCTTGCTTACCGTAAATCAGAAAATAAGTAAGAAGATAGTTTCGACAAAAACATTTTCCTTCCACCCTTGATATACCTTTCTTTCACATGATTCTAGATCTACCTCATCTCTTTTTAATACCTTCAACAGTCGTGGTTTAACACCTATATATGGGTGTTTTTGGAGGTCTACCTACAATATTGTCAAACTATCTCACGCTCTTTTTTCAATTTATCCTCTATTTGTGCTACTTGCATCTTCAGTCGGATGTACTTATTTATGTTCTCTTTGTTTAGATAGGTTTATAATATGCATTTCATCGATATACCTGTCAAAATAAAATGAAAAAGAACTATGAGCAGCATTTTACTCAGAAAAGCAGCCAAATTTTAGCCACACAGGGAAGTGATGTGCACGTCTTCCTCGTTCCCTCAACCCCAACCCCCGTCCCCCACCCCTAAAAGAAAATATTATATATTTCTATAATATATAAAAGGTATTGGCGTCTGAATTTCCACATAAAAGTAATTATTCATTGTCTACCCTCCTTATCAGTTTCTGTTTATTCATTCCCTTATTTGACAAGACATTTTCATTTTATCCATATACCTCTAGTACTTTGCCATTACATTCAGACATTCAAGGAATGAAGTACGAAAAGGACTACAATTCCTTGATATCCTTAGAAAATGAGTCAGAGAAAAGAAAAAGGGAATTCTGTAAAAGCAAACGGAAACAAAGAAGAGTAGAAATGAGTGTCCAGCTGTCAACTATTCCTTATAGGGCAAGGCAGTGCTAATCTGCTGCACTGTCCCTATCATCAACCCTGATTAACCACCTAAAATCATATGCACACTATATTTTAGGCAACCCTAAAATTATTTAGCACTTCTATGGAAAAAAAAACACTGGTGTATAGGCAAGCTTGCACAGACCTCGACCATTCCACTATATACCTGTTGTGCAGGCGGGGAAGTCAATTAATTTATGTATTTAATTATATTTTAAGTAGATTTATTTATTAGTTAATTATATTTTACTTACTTTATTATTCTAGAATAGGATTTATGTTTCATAGCTTCATAAGGATTAGGTTAAGCTAAGTTATTAGTTTGGAAAAGGATTTAGGTTTCCTACTTTCATAAGGATTAGACTTGATGTAATAAAACTCCTATTTAAAGGGATTTCTAATGAATAATTCATTAAGTTGTATTTTTTTGTAAAAAAACAAGAGAATAGAGTTCTCTCTTCCATTGAATTCTGAAACCATATATATGTATATTAACTTGTGAACCCCTTAACAAAACAGATTGACGGCTCAATGGTAAGGAAGGGGCTGTGGAAATGTTTTCCACGCTAGAGTTGTGGGTTGGAACCCCACTATCAACAAAAGTTTCTCTATTTTTTTTAAAGGGGACATGCTTTGAAATATTTTTCTCTTCTTTCATAAAATTTAGAACCCCCAAGCTCCTTATCCGGGCTCCGCCTCCCTTTAACTAGTTGAACTTAAGTATCACCATGTGAATCGATCCTTCCCTAAAGATCCTAACAATACCACTTCCTCCCACTAGCATAAGTACCAAGGACTCAGCACACTAAGCCTGCAAATGAAAAGAAATCATCGAGAATTCTTTGTCTCCTGGGATTTGAGCCTTGGTATCCAAGGCTTGCACCCCACTTATTGACCACTGTGTTACACTGTTGCATGCAAAAAAAAAAGTATCTTTAAAATTATTACCCCCTCAGTTTTAATTTGTTAGTCTTAGTTTGACTCAATAAGGAGTTTCAGAAAAATAAAGAAGACTATTGAATCTTAAACTAAAGATGTGGGTAATGTACCAAAATGCCCTTTGGGTCTAACGGTTTTAAATGTCACCTGTAGGATATTGGGTGTAAAGATTTACTAAATATAGAAAGTGATGTTTTTAAAACATACTGAAAAGGAAAGTAGAACAAATAAATTGAAATAGAGGGAGTACAACTTTCAAAAAAAGTAAAATTTGTTATGTACATAAAGATGCAGTTTGCAAACTCCACGCAAGAAGGTTATGTCGCATTACTTAATTACAAGTAGGATAAAGGTGCCTATTCTGGTTGTGCCCCTGTTATAACTTCAGGTAATGAACAACAGTGTGAACTTTACTCAACGGGAAAGAAAAAGAAATTTGAAGAATAAAAAAAAAAATTAAAAAAAATCACACACCAGCTGGACAAGGTGGCAGCACCATTATTGTTTTATATGGATGTCTGATGGGCATAAAATACAAGACTGTGTTGGACAAAGGGACGTCAACATTCTAACAAGTTTTCAGTGTATTTGTGAGGATCCAAACAATATACTTGTAGCAATAATAACCATTTGAAATTAGTAATTTGACATAAACAAAGGGCCGAGTGACACAGAGCACTAAAAAATGATAGCCTTGCATTGGTTAAGGCATGTTTTAGATGGTTAGCTATTGGTGTACCTTCGTAATAAACTCTTAGATACAGAGCATTAGAGAACTAAGACGAAAAAGATGGATGTCAGTTACAGATCAGTCCATTTGATTCCTTGTAGCATTCTCCACATCATTTATCCCCAGATTAACTTCCGCCCCTAATAATTTTTTTAAGTCTATAGGAATTAAAATATCTATTCTGTAATTATCCATTCATCAATAACAGAACAAGATCAACTGTATCAAAAGCAAGGAATGACACAGTAAGGTCAAGTCATGAAGATTCAGCACATGCAATACAAAGTAAACTTGAATGTAAACAGCAGTTCAAGGAAAAAGGCATCAAGAATAGACAGACATTTGATCAGAGAATCAACAGACATTGCTTCTTGATTCAACATGCTAACCAAAGATTTAATCAGAGAATCGACAGACATTTTCTTTGAATTGATTTTGAAGATTTAAGGCAACTCATACATTTCCAAGCCCAAGCCCATGGGCCATGAGTTACAGATTTTTTTATTAGGAAGCAACTAAAACATAACTGTAAATGGTAGTTTTTATCATTATAAGGTTCTGCCATATATATTAAATTCTGCAACAGGTTAGTTTTTCCACTTCTTATCTGTACAATAAGGCCTCATTTGTTTACATTTAATGAAGATCCAAATCCTAATCATTCAAATCCCAGTCATTAAGTGTGTTTATTTTTTAGGTCTGAATCTTAATCATCAGATATCAATCATTAAATGTGTTTGTTTCTTTTATTTTGCAACTACTTAATGGATTCGAATAGATTTAAATGATTAAGATATGTAATAAAGTCTTAATATTATTAAGATGTTATCCATTAAGAAACATTGCTACAGAGAAAGCATCTCAATATCATTCCATCCACTCTCACTGCTACCTACCATCATCCTTGTTGTTGCCGCCACACTATTAACTACCAGTACCCACTCCACCACCCACCAATCACCACAATCAGTTGTCACCACTACTAACCACCATTTATAATTATCACTACCAATCATCACCATTATCTATCAAAATCATCCACCACATTATCAGCTGCTACCTCCATCAACCACCATTACTTCTTTTTTTTTGAGAAGGTAACAACTTCATCAACCACCATTATTGTCAGTTACCGTCACAGCTAGCTTAGTATCTTTCAAATAAATGTGAGAATTACAATGTTACTACCCACAACCATTACTATCAGCGGCTGCCACTGCCAATTACGTACCACGTGCAGTCAGAACCCACAATCACCACCAACCACCATATAAATTTATTTTTAAAAATAACTATTTTTATATAGAGTATTAGAGTAATTAGTATTTTATTAGGATTTTTGTATTTATTAATTTTCAAGAAAGAACTTTGTACATTCAAATGTTGAGAAACAAGCATCTTAATTATTTACTACAATTCAGATCTTAATACATATTCAGATTCAGACGTGTTAACCCTAATACATGTCTTAATATTCATGTGTATTCAAATTCAAACATCTTAATGTTAATAAAAACAAACAAGGCCTAAATGGAATCACTCTACATGGATTCAAAGCAAACAAACTTAATTCTGATCAAGTTTAATTAGACAATAATCTAGGTCTCATGAAGATTATTTACAAGTCACAATCTTGACCATCTTCCATATCCTAAGGCTCAAAAATTATATATCCTTCATAAACAGTATCACTGAAGGTCTCTTTTTTTCATAAAGAGTATTGATAAATCTCTTGTAAGAAGAATATTTTGGAAAATGGAAATCCAAGATTTTAAAGTCAAACTAAATTAATCTAAAAGATGTGAAGACTCGGACAACCAAATGCGAGCATAAGTGAAAACCAATTTACTTTAATCAGCTAATACACAAGGATACAAGATTGCAGCTTCACAGCTTAAAAAATTGCAAGCTTAAATATTGCTCCCATCAATAGTTAAAAAATCAGAGATGCAACATGGAATGCTATCCTTCTACTACGGTACAACCCCTGGCTCCACAACAATGACACAGCAACACACTTTTTTGATCAAGTCAGCTTTTTAATAAAAGAGATGTAAGCAGGGTTAAAGTAACAGAAAGCTTATTGGTAAAGAAGCTTATAGACACAGCAACAGACTTCTTACCCAAAAAAAAGAAGAACAAAGAGAAACAAATAGGAAAAACAAAAAGCAGGAAAGAGCAAAAAAATTTATCAAAAGAAAAGAGCATAACTATACAAGCCATCATGTCCAATTGAGTATTTCAGGCTAGGCACATGTAAAAGAACAGCAATGCACAAGTTACTGGAGAAAAGAATGCTGAGCATTTACTGAATATAATTGGGGATGGGCATGCCTATTTGTATCATGCCTTTTCCTTACAAGATTAAATTTTATCTCGGGAAGTCCATTTAACCCAAAAAAAATAAGCTCGGGAAGTAGAAATACATGCAATTCATTACCTTGGTAATAGGAGTCTCAGAAATACTAGCAGTTGATTTTCCAGGATATCCACCAAATTTCTGAGAGCATTCTGTGTATGCAGATCCTAGACCTGCCCCAGCACCAAATGCCGTAGATGCCCAGCGTGTCACGGGACTCCCTATGATAATAATGAATAAACTGATTACATTTTCTTCCGAATAGATTTTGGAGATAACTTGGAGAAACACAAGCAGGGACAGGTCATATTATAGCAACACTACTCATTTTATTTAAGCACACCTAGACATCCAGCTACCAAAAACTTCAAGATAGAAGGGGGAGATTGATTATCAAGGCAACGGTAAGAGTTACTACATCAAAATCTAACGCCTTGCATGCCATAGGCTACACTTTGTCCCCTTTTTCTCTCCGCAATCACAAACTGTGCATATAGCCAAGCTTAAAAAAGAACTAATTCTTCAAGTTCTCACAAACAATATGGAACCACACAGAATGAAGCTAATAAGAAACCAACCCGTAACCACTCCAGTGCTATTTTATTAACAACCGCTGCTCATTACTGATCTAGCCATACACCCTTCAACTGCCCACCCCCTCCCCCTCTGATACTAGACCACACCCCTACCCCACCCACATACACATTTGATTGGGGTTGGGGTGGGGGTGAGGAGTTGGGGTTTGTCCTTTCTCCAATTTTTATTTGTTTACTTGCAGAGTGATACATATTTCAAAGAATACCCTTTACATCATTTACCACTTTCATTTGTTTTCACTATAAGATTACACAATCACTGCATCACACAAACAAAACTAAACAAAATCACACATGAAATGTCCAAGATAGTCAAAACTAATAGAGCAAACTAACCCGTATAAGCATTTTCACACTGTTTGGTGAACTGACAGAAGATGCTCGCAAGCAAAAGCTCTAAGTCCAGCTTCAATTTCTTGGTAAAACACAAACTAAAATATTTCCAATTAAAAAAAAAACCTTTTTCGGTATTTTCCCAATTTAATTCACCCAACACCAATTGCAGAATCAATGGGTCACACAAACAATACTAAGCAAAACAAAAACACATCTGAAACATCCCATAAAAACAAGCAAGAAAATGTGAATTTATGGGAAAAAAACACTCACGGAAGAGGAGAAGACCAGCAAAGCCACCGATTAAGGAAAAGTAAGTAAAACGGCGAACACCCAAATCAAGACAAGCATCCCATTTTGCATCCAAATTGTATTGCGATGGTACAACTGATTGTTCTTGCTTGTTCTCTTCAGCCATTGCCACACAATCTCACTTTCTCTAGGGTTCCTTGTTGTTTGATCTTGATTTGATTAGCAACCGAGGGTTTCGTTTTCTGTCTGTACGCTTCTTTCTGGAAAATGTACAACTCTTCCCAAATTTTCTAAGAGTCTTTTACCCAAATAGTCCTTCAACTTTGACGATATGTCTATTTCATCCTTCTAATATTGTAGGACTATTTGATTTGAAGCGTATTTATCTTTATGACTTCACTAGTTTTTGTGCACGTTTTATCCCTTGTAATTACTATAAAATGTTTATATACTTACAAAAATTGAATTTCAGAATAAAAAATATACGTATTGCACGTTACTTAGTATAAATATTTGTAAATAATTTAAATATAGTTACAATGTGTATAAATAGTTATTCAGAAAATTAAGTAATCAAAAGAGAAGGAGTGTAACACCAAATTAAAGTTTAACATCAAATGGAAAATTCATATCAAATAGTTTTAAGAAATTGTAAATTTCACAGGAGTTACTAGTTGTGAAGATCTCACATAAGGTTTGAAGAGAATATATAAAAATTTATCAATATTCATTACATTATTATAGCATCACAATAAATTATACAACTTCAGATGTACATTATGTTCATCCCACAAATATTTGAAAATAAAATGAAATAGAGTAGACTAAAAACAATAAAATAACTAATGAATTCTAAAACTTTTAAATAACAAAAATTAAATAGAGAAACAGTTTCAGTTTTAAAAAATAGAAGAACTTCCTCAATAACTAACAAAAGCATAAATAGATTTACATCTTTTTTATTGCATATGTGATGAGCAATTACATCCATCAACAATCATCCATCAATAATTATACATTAGAATAACTAAGTGTATGCATTAATAAAAAATGATTGTGATGAGCAATGTAATTACATCCACCAATAATCATCCATCAACAATTATACATCAGAATAACTAAGTGTATTCATTAATAAAAAGTGATTTTGAAAATATTTTTTGGTATGTATAATTATAAGTCATTTAAAAATTGATGATATACATAATATCTATGAGAATTAGATTGGTTAAAGTTGGGATATGTAAAGTTTATAACTAAAATATAAATATATGTGTCATATTAAGATGTATAGTAATTCAAAGGACATTTTTGTTCTTTAATGTTAAAGGATATTTCAGTTTTTAAAGGATATAATTTACTGTCTTTTGTTGTTACGAAACACTTCATCTACCAAACTCCATTTTAGAATAAAAACAAATTAAATATTCCTTGAATTAATTCTACCTAGAAATATAATGGATTAATACCATATAATTATTATTTAATATTTTTATTAATTAGTTTTTTAATAATATTTAAATTTAGTGAAGGGGTAAAATCGTAATCCAACTTTGAAGTTAAGGTCTTCCCACTTATAATAATATATGATGATGATAAATTGAGCATAACATCACAGACTTAGATCCTATTTGGATTTACTTTAAAAAATTGTTTTTTAGTTAAAAAAATATAAAGTCAATCTTAAATTATTTTTAAGTTAAAAAATAAAAAGTAGGGGAGACCTACTTTTGGTTTTAACTTTTTTAAGTCATTTTAAACTTATTTTAAATTATTTTTACTTTACCAAACACTCTCTAACTTATTTTAAGTCATTTTTAACTTATTTAAAGTTATTTTTATATTTTTCAAACACTTCCAGAAGTCAAAAACTAACATAAAAGTAAAAAAATTTAAGCCAATTCAAACAACCTCTTAGAGCCTATTTGGATTGGCTTAAAAGTTGGTCAGACTTACTTTTAAGTCATTTTTAGCTTTTGAAAGTGTTTAGCAAGGTTAAAAATAAATTAAAATAATTTTAAAATGACTTAAAAATCAAAAGTAGGTCTCCCCCTATGTTTTATTTTTTGACTTAAAAGTCATTTAAGTTTGACTTTTTATTGTTTGACTTAAAAGTCATTTAAGTTTGACTTTTTATTTTGACTTAAAAATTACTTTTTTAAGTCAATCCAAACGGGCTCTTACTCCAACTAAGCACCATGTGCGACACTCGACAACTTACTCACGATTCTTTCACGATCTTAAATAAGCCCATTCAAATTAGACTATTAAGAAAATAAAGAACGACACAAGAGAATTTATGAGGCATGTGTATTGTTTGAAGATTGTTTGCTTTTTGCTTGGTTGAGTTACAAAAGATTGTCCTTCTATTTATATTACACATCCAAGGGCTAAAGTGCATATAAAAATTGCTACACAAGTCCCTACATATTTACAAATAGGTCTCTCTTCTAGAATTCACTACAAGCCTAGAGTTTTCTAAGGCTTTCCATGAACCTCTCTTGAATATTTTAGAGTCTTCCCAAAACCCCTACATAACTCTAGATTCTCCCACTAATGTTAGCTCACTTATGCTTCAATTGTATGCCTAAGTGGTATGATAAAGTGGTGGGTTATGACACTCTCCCCCACTTAATGTTGCGACTACCGCGACACATTGTTGTTGCATGAACAATAAAATCTTGTCTACTTGCATGCGCGACTAGTATTATATTGACTCGATCAATGCCCTTGAGCAACTCTTCAGACATTACGTCTTTATTCTCTTCTAGAACTTTCTCTATACATGGTGGCAAAGTCCCTTTAGCACTATTGTCTTTAGTCACACTCGCAATGGTGGTTATGAACGTAGACTCCTTTTTCTTAAGGCCTGTCACAAGTTGCATAACTAATAGTTGAGTTCGTCCTTCCATCTTTGGTACCTTAACTAGGGGCACCATACATGACCCTTCTTGCTCTATGACCGAAATTCGTTGGAAGTAAGGATCTATCATCATGTGATACTTCTGGAAGAATTCATTCCTAAGAATTATGTCAAAGATGTCTAAAGGAGCAATAGTAAAGTTGGTTTTACCTTACTGCTTTCCCAACATGATACTTACTCCATGAGCGACTCCACACACGGGAGTCAGTGGTGCATTGATCGTCTAGAGGTGGATGTTACTTAGACTATAACTCAACCCCAACTTTGTTGCTACGGTATTGGTCATGACATTGATATCTGCACTTATGTTGACCATAGCACAAGTTGGTCGTCCATTGATCATGATGTCTACATATTATGTGACGTATTGTTTCAGATTCTCTGATTATTTTGTGATATCTCTGCATAGTCAAATTAGACCCAACTTCATCGTGCTCGAACCTTACCCTAGTTTTTATGCATCTTTATCTTTCCATTCATATAATATGGCACCAAGGTTCTTTAGTTTAAGGCATCTTGTATAACCCTGCGGGCCATCGCATATGTAGCAACTGTTTCCCTTTGTAGTTTGTGCCTTCTTCTCAACATCGCTTTGACATCCAAACTTCTTGCCATTAGACTTAAGGTGTCATATTCTTGGGATGTGGTTGTTGCTCTTGATTTTTCCACAATTCCCTTCCCCCCTCCCCCACTTTGGTCATGACTACCTCTCATTTATTCTCCTTTTCCTCTATCATGCTTAAAGTATGTCAAACATTTGACCTGCGTGATGGCTTCATCAATAGTCCTAACTTTTCTGCACTCTATCATAGCATAATTTTGTACCACATCTATGAAGTAGAGCAACATATCTTCATCGGTGACGTTGGGAATCTGAAGCATGATGGTGGTGAACTCATTCACATATGCTCGTATGATGCGTGTCTACTTCAACTCCCTAAACTTGTGTTTTGTCTCATAGATGATGTTGTTGGGAAAGAAATCATTTTTGTATTGTACTCAAATTCCTCCTATGTGTTGATGGTGCAAAGCCCTTTCCCTGTCTCAAACTCATTTCACTTCCACTAAAACATGGCCATCTCCGAAAAGGTACAACACAAGAGTGTTAATTTTGTTCTCATAGCTCTCCACTTTGTTACACTTAAAGTAATTCTCCAAGTGCTAAAGAAAATTTTCCACCTCTTGTGCGTCAGGAGCACCGTTGGGCATCGGTGGCTTAGGAGCCTCAATCTTGACCTCCCTATCTGCATTGGAAGTCACAAATCCTCCAGCTTTAATTCCTATCTTGAGTGTTTCTGTCTCAATCTTCATGGTTTCAATTATGCTTAATGCATCCATGAGCCGACACTCTAAGAAAGTGATGATTTCCTTTATCTCATATTTTGCATTCTTATGCACTTCCATCTCTTTGCGGATGTTGTCATTCTCCTAAAGGATGAAGTCCTCAAAAGTCTTGAACTTGTCATCGACCCAGTTCAAGCGTCTACATAAAATCTTTACGGCCTGCCTTACTGTGTCAGCCCTCGTAATCCATTACATTTTAGGCATAACGTCTACGGGCTGCTCCACATATTCATCATTACTCGCCTTAATGACCGAAGGTGAGTGTGATGTTAGTGTTTCGCTTGGTGTAGGTCTATACAACAATTCTTCATCCTTCTTAAGATTCTTACTCCATTTTAGGTTCTTCATTCCACTATCCTTCTTGACATTGGTAGTGCTAGCAGCGTTAATGTCTCCCTCATTTGCCAGTTCCTTAGTGTCAACCTTTGCTCCGATACCACTTTGTCACAGACTTAGACTCCAACTAAGTACTCTGTGCGGTACTCCACAACTTACTCACGATCTTGTAAGCTCAAGTAAGTCCTTTCAAACAAGTCACTAAGATAATGAAGAAAGACACAAAAGAATTTATAAGGAGACTTTTGTATTGCTTGAAAATTGATTGCTCCTTGCTTGGTTGAGTTACAAATGAATGCCCATTTATTTATACTACACACCTAAGAGTCAAAGTGCAAATAAAAATTGATACACAAGTCCCTACATATTTACAAATAGGTCATTCTTCTAGAATTTTCTACAAGTCTAGAGTTTTCTAAGGAATTCCAAGAACTTCTCTTTAATATATTAGAGCCTTCTTAAAATCTCTACATAACTCTAGATTCTTTCACTAAAGCTAGCTCACTTATGCTTCATTTTTATGCCTAAGTGGTATGATAAGGTGGTGAGTCATGACAATTGTAGCACCTCAGAAATTGGAAGTCAAGTTTGGAAAGGGAAAGTTGTTGTTTGATATCGATGTTGTGGTCTACGAGTCCAACCTACGTACTGTAGGAAGAAAGTCGTAAGGATTGGTTTGAGTTTTGTAAATGTTAATTCTCTAATGTATTATCTACGAGTGAACAGGGTGAGTCGTAGGGTGTTCTACAAACCGTATGAGGGTTCTGTAGTAGTGTTCCAAACTTAGTGAAATTTGGGCTTTAATTTGGGTTTTACGGAAAGGGTCTACGGACCATAGAATGGACGACGACGACCGTAGAATGTTTTTGTGGAAGTTGACTGGATTTTAAGCCTAATAACAGGTTTTACGGTTGACCATGACGACTCGTAGAAAGACCTACGGACCATAGGTCCAAACAATAGACATGTCTGACAATTGTTAATTAAGGGTGTTTTGGTTTTTGCCTACCCAACTACCCCTAAACTACATCATTTTGGCCCTATAACTATCCCTATAACCAATTTTACCCTTACAACTAAGGCTAAATTCTCTCATTCACTCAAACTCTCCCAAAATCTCTCAAGTCTTCTTCTCCACATTCTCTTAAGAGCTCTCAAGGTGAAGGTTATGGTTTCAAGTGCTTCAAGATCTCAGTCAAGCTTCAAGAGCTTTAATTTTTTTATTTTCAATCTTATTATGCATGATTTGATTCATTTGCATGGTTTTCAATTTATTCCATATGGACTCATGTCCATGTCTGCTTTATGAACATGAATTATGTATTATGCTTATGAACTTATGAATTATGAAAGTTGTGCATGTTTCATGGATGATTTATCAACTATGATGCTTTTGAGATAAGTATCAATGATTTGTGCAAGGTTTCTGATAGTCTTGTTAATGCTTTCTAATTGACTTTCTATCTTGTATAGATTTTTCTTGCCTTTTCTTTCTCATCAAGTGATGGATTTTCTCCTCTTTCAATAAGTCTTCTTCTTTAGTAAGAAGAGTATTGCCTAAAGCAATGTGATTTAAATGAAACCATGATTAGGATGCTTAGAAAGGTAAGTATTTATTACGAAGAGTTTATGAAATCATAATTTTAAATGAGCTACTCTATGATGACTTATGATTATATTGATAGTTTAAATGTGTATTCCCAAGTATTTTGATATGAATATGATTATATATTTTCCGTTGGGATTTACTTTGCACCGAGAGGACTATGAAATGAAGGCTCTCCTATTAGTAGAGGTCGGGTCTTTAGAAGCAATTTCCATGTAAATAAATTTGTAATAATTGATTGTGTCCCAGAACTCTTGTACTACCCTTATTTAAGGTCTACCCCCATTTTTTTCTGCTATACTGAGAATTATTTGAGTCATGATTTCTAGTTTATTAGCACACTGGAAACGGGGAGAAAACTTCTATAATATGTCATCCTAACGTTGAAACCAGTAGGCAGGAAAGCCGTTTAGGGGAGTAAACAAAGCTGAGGTACTGATAAGGAGAAAGTATCCGTCAAAAGTACGATGCTAGTAGTGACAAGAAAACATGATAAACATAATCTAGTTCATAATAAGCTCATATGAATTTAATTATAAATATGATAGGAAGGAATAATTGAAAACAAAACCTGCATTGATAAAAACATGACTACATATATGCATGATGAAATGATAGAAAGTTATAAGACTTTAATTTTATATATACTCAAAAATATAGAAATAATTGAATTAAGAAGAACTATATGGGAAAAAATATTTGATGACTACGAATCAGATATACTAAATCAAGAATGGTATGAAATAGACCTACACGAACTAGATTCAGACCCCGAAACATATGATTTTGAAATAGAATACTCGGATTAAAATGAACTACGAATTCCTACAACACTGGACCGAAGCTATGGAAGATATAAAACTATTAGAACAATTAATAGAGAATAATTTATATGAATATCTAAGAACCCAAGATATGTTATATCTAGAATACATCATAAACAACACCAAAGAAATAACAAGATTAAATTTTTTAGCTAAAGAATATTATAATAAAATCTTTTAAGATAGATGGATTCCGCAACCCCAAAAATGATATCAAATTGAATTAACTAATAGAACTTTGTGTTGAATCCATTATATTAGAAAATGATTTTGTAACATTATCTAACTCAAGGTAAAATAGGCAAAAGAATATTATGAAGGAAATTAAAGAGCATCATAGAAAAAAATTGTCATATTAAAGTTAAAGAAAAAGTTGATCCTATATGCTATAAAGTCATCTGAAAATCTTTTTATATCTTGTACTATATAATCAACAATGCCTTGGGTTTATTGACTCCAATATTGTTTAGTTTATTAGATATAAATTTCTGTTGGCATGCTACATGTATCAAACGATATCTTTAATACATGATACTTTTTTTTAAAAATCTTTTGATCGAAATCAGTCCATAATATCTTATTTTAGTTAAAAACTACTCTATGATGAAAATATGGATACGCAAGACGGCAAGATTTTGATATTCAGTAGACTAACTATAGTCAAACTAACCCACAAGCAATTTGTATATGGCTTACGAGCGGATAGAACTTTGAGTTATTAAATTCACCTGAATTAAAATATTTTTAACGTAAAATATAAAATTATGTGTAAAATTTGCTAAAAGTATAATATAAATATAATGAGTTCAAGACTAAAAAATCAAATGTTATACTCACAAAATTTAAATTATGTAATCTGTCTTATAAAAGAATTATTGTTCATTATTGAATGATGGACTATCCTTACTATTCCGTGATATCTTTCCGCTTTTCTTTTTGATACTAAAAAATTTCATATGGGCTGATCTGATCCGACTTTAGTTAACATATGAATTTGATATTTTAGGAAGTATAATGAGCTCATTTATTCTTTTATTTTTTCTTATCTGCTTTCTTGTTTAATTGTTTCTTTCATTTGTAAATTTACGAGTATGTTAGTAGTGTAAGAATATACGTATACCACTTAAAATACGATGAAATTTCACAAACGTAAGAGCCTCACGTTTTTCATGTATTTTTTTTTGAATACTTTTACCTTTAAAGATTATGATGAGTTCGGAGTCAAAAGGGTAACTTTTTTCTTCCAAAAAACATAAACGGTATACCAAATTTTAAAAAAACAAAACGGTAAAATCGTTGCTGGAACAGTGATTTTAAATAAAGTTTTTAACGTTGTTCACGACGTTAAAAGATATCGCTCCCTCAGCAGGAATTTTGCCATTTTGATTAAAAAAAATTAGCATATCGTTTATGTTTTTTGAAGGAAAAAAATTATACTTTTGACTCCGGACTCAGATTATGATAGGGGGAGAGGGCTTCTGCCGTAAGTGGCTAATTTATAACGTGGGTAGTTGATTACAAAGTCATAGAGAGTAGATTTTAAGTCCTTTTCTAAAAACCTAACTTTTAAATCAAATTACTTTAAATAATGTTTTACGAAAAATACTTTTCAAAAAATGATTCTAGTAGCTATGTAAGCCGAAGAATTTACCCATTAGAGGATATACTTAAGTAAAAATGGAGTAGACTCCTTATAATAAAAAAAGTAATAAAACATATTAAAAAGAGAAATATTAAAAACATCATTTTTTTTACTTGACTAACTAAATTTAAATACATCCGAATCATCACATCTGCCACGTGACATCAAAATATTTCAAATTCTTATAAGGACATATTGTTCTTGATGAAAAATTGAAAAAAGTATTAAAAATACTCTAACTTAAAAGAAAATTTTGAGGTATATTTCAGTCATGTCGTAAGATGGGATGTATTTAACTATGGTTTCAATACTTTTCTCCATAAAAAAATAAAATGATGGCATGTTTTATGGGTACCTAGGATTCCCACATTGTAACAAAAAACTGCAGAGGCCTAAACCCTTTCGTGTCAACCCTTAGCCTCAACAGCTCACAAGCAAAACAGCATCACTCTGCTCAGCCGTTTCTTTTTTTTTGTCCAAAAAGGTGCCTTTATTTCTCTCTCTCTCTCTCTGGAATGAACTGAAAGCTACTCTTTCTCAGCTGTTAGCAAGACCAAACCAAAGCTGAAAGCACCATAAACATTTGCTTTTCTTGCCAACAATGGCTGAAACAGAGCATACCCATCAGCCCCCACTCACGGCTGAGGAAGATATCCTACCCCCACCTTCACCAGAACCACTTCTTGCTTCAGTTGAAGTTGAATCAGTGGTAGAAGCTGTAGAGGAGCATCACTCTGTTGTTGCTGTTGTTGAAAAAGAGTGTCCTTTAACTGAACCTCCACAAGAACCAACAACAACCCTTGTTGAAGCTCAACAGGTCTCTCTTACCCTTCCTGAGAAAGAACCTACTGAATCTGACAAATCTAAACCTGTTGAAGAGAAAAAGATCCCTCAATCTTTGATTTCATTTAAAGAAGAAAGCAATAAAGTTTCAGATCTATCTGATTCTGAGGTAAAGACACTTGAAGAACTTAAATTTCTTGTTCAAGAAGCTATTAAAGATCAGACCTTTACTACTGGAACAACAGATTTGCCTCAGGAAGTATCCATTTGGGGTGTGCCACTATTGAAAGATGATAGGAGTGATGTTATTCTGCTTAAGTTTCTTAGAGCTAGAGATTTCAAGGTTAAGGAGTCATTTGCTATGTTAAAGAACACTATTTTATGGAGAAAGGAGTTTAACATTGAAGAACTAGTAGATGAAAATCTTGGGGATGATCTTGAAAAAGTAGTGTTTATGGATGGTCATGACAAAGAGGGACACCCTGTTTGTTATAATGTGTATGGGGAGTTTCAGAATAAGGAATTGTATAACAAAACATTTGGAGATGAGGAGAAGAGAAACAAGTTTTTGCGCTGGAGGATTCAGTTCTTGGAGAGGAGTATAAGGAAGTTGGATTTCAGTCCTGGTGGAATCAATACTATATTTCAAGTCAGTGACCTCAAGAACTCACCTGGTCCAGGGAAAAGGGAACTTCGAATTGCTACTAGGCAGGCCTTGCAACTGCTTCAGGATAATTATCCTGAATTCGTTGCTAAGCAGGTATCATAATCCTTTAGTGAATGAATCTTGACTCTTTAATTGTTGATTCAACAGGTTTAAACTTTTGTTGGCTTGTGTAGCATTTCTATAATTTGGAGCTTTCTGAGTGTGATGAGTTTAACTGATAGAAAATTGTCTAAATCTGAATTTACCAAGTAGTGCTGATAAACACTTGCTTATGATGTGATTTCTGGTAGAAAAGATTTATATGTAGGTTGAGTTACATGTATGGAGGTATGTTTGATAGGATTAGTTCTTAATTGACATCTATTACTTTCAAGACATTATCATAGCCTTGTGTGCCATAGCTGGGATATCGTAGAAGTTCCCTGTGGACTTTCAGCTCGGCTCCAGTTGACACACTAGTTCGGAACTCTGAGGAGTATGGACTGTCCATCCTCCTGATGCAAATACCATGCTTTTTTTTGCGGCAAGTTTTGAACCATGATGTGCACCAAACAAGCTGTATCCTTTCTGCTGAACCAATGCCCTAAGGGTCCATACCTCTGATTATTACTTTTCTTTTGGTATTTTGGTTATTGTTTTTTTTTTTTGTCTTGCTTAGTGGAAGTTTAAATATTGTAGTCTGGCATTAAGTTTATTGTCCGTGTTTGGATTTTTGAAGGTGTTTATCAACGTCCCTTGGTGGTATTTAGCTTTCTACACAATGATGAGCCCATTCATGACGCAGAGAACAAAAAGCAAGTTTGTATTTGCTGGTCCATCAAAGACTGCAGAAACTCTTTACAAGTGAGATCTTTTGGCTGTAATTTGTATCAGATTTCTGCATGCACATTTTTATGGCCGTAACTTTTAACAGTATGCCAGAAGTGGAAGTAATCATGTCTGTTTAACTGGCTTGGCACAGGTATATAACTCCTGAGCAAGTACCTGTTCAATATGGGGGCCTCAGCGTCGATTACTGTGAATGCAATCCCGAGTTCACTTCCAATGATCCAGTCACAGAGATCATTGTTAAACCTGCAACAAAGCAGACCGTGGAGATCATTGTAAATGAGGTGAAGTTACAATGCATTTAAAATAGTTTACGCGTTCCTCTCTATGGAGAATTTTTTTTTGCCTACTCTGTTAGATTAATAAAAAGCAGCTTAATCTTTTTAGTGATGATAATTCACCATTGATGCTTCTTGATTGCAGAAGTGCATTATTGTCTGGGAGCTACGTGTATTGGGTTGGGAGGTGACATATAGTGCTGAATATGTGCCGAATACAGAGAGTGGATACACTCTGAACGTACAGAAGCCTAGGAAGATGAGCACAGCTGATGAACCTGTTGTTAGCAGCAGCTTCAAGATTGTCGAGCTAGGTAAGATACTGTTGACAATTGACAACCCAACTTCAAAGAAGAAGAAGCTTCTGTACAGGTTCAAGGATAAGCCCTATTCTGATTGAGTGAGGTTCTCTAATCATTTCATCATGGGATGACTGTGGATATGAATTTTGACATGCACACATCTTTATGTATGAGGAGGTGGAATTTGTGTTGATTCACTTTGTTAGTTCATGGATATTCTGGGTTGTTTATTTTCATATTTTGTTGGGATCTATATATGAATTTCTTCTTTGTAGCTGAGATTGTACTGTCCTTTGGTTTGATACTTGAACGTGTAGGCTTCTAGCCAAGAATGAAGAATTTGAGTTGCAGCGGGTATTATGTTTGTACGTTGAGGGAAAATATGTTTCTGAAACCATTTGCTCTTGCTTATTGTCTGTTGTATATTCTGTTTTTACCATCCAGAAGTTCATTTTCCTGTACATTATGATATATGTTTACATGTACAATTATACAATTTACTTAACTTCATGTGGAACCAAAAACACAAACTTGGTATCATCTAGCCTTGATTTTAGAATCTCATCCTTCTTCTGGTTAGAAAATGCCCTGTGCCTTTGTTAATGATAGTAACATGTTATCAGTTTTTTAATTTTTAAAAAATACATAATAGTAACATGTCATCTACAATGTATTTTTTGGCCAGGTCACTTTTCATCAAAAATATATTTGACCAGACCACCTTTTGCTAGGTGATTGTAAGCATGGCCCTACTTAATCTGGTAAAACAGCTAAACTTTCTGGTGTTGGAGTGCAACTTTTTGAGATAAAAGGATGAGGGTCAAAGGCTGTTCACTGTTAATATGCAGTACAGTTATATATGTATTCTCTCAATTTGACTAACCTTTCAAGTTAGAAATTTAGATGCTCAAAAATGATTTGAAAAGTATTACAAGTTGAAATATTTCTCATATCAATTTAATGAAAAAATATTGATAAAAATTCACATAGCTTGACAAGTGAAACATACAACTAATTTGGGACGGAGGAAGTACAAAATTATTAAATTTAACTAATATTATTAATTTTGAACCCATTATTTTAAAGGTGCAATGAGTTTAGTGTTAAAAAATTGGATCTCCCTCTAATGGCACTACACCTAATTGCTAAACCAAAAGGTATCTTTCAACCTCTAGATGCAGAAGAAAACAAGCAAGACGAAAAACAAAAACACAGTTGTAGTAAGCTTTATTTAGTGATGTAATTTATTATTACAAGATAAACAAGCAAGACGAAAAGAGCGTAGATATAGATTAATCACTAGGAGAATATATTCATGTGTAAGTTGTTGTTTTATTAAAAATAATTCATAATATTTTTTGTACTTACAAAATTTTCTCACTAAATATAAAACTCTACATATAAAAATATATTACTATTTGTTTAATAGATTAATAATAAAAATAGTGTTACTTAACACCTTGTTTGGATGGTTATTACCGGTTGTATTGTATTGTATTGTATTATTGGTTTAAATACAATCTTTATTTGGATTGTAACTTAAATTTTGTTATGTCGTATCGTTTAAATATCATCATTAGATAATTAACGACGAAAAGATCCATTTTATGTAACAACCAATTTGGTATGATTGCATCATTACCTTAATATTTTGTCTTCGTTCTGTATTTATTTATTATTTAATAATTATATTTCATCTTTTACCCTACCTTTTCATAGTACCTTGTACCATACTTTTCTTGTAGCTAGGTCTGTCATTCAAATTATGAATGTATGACATTATATAAAGACGGAGACCAAATAATTTATCCAAATATTAAATTCATTAAAACAATACAATATAATACATTAAAAAACAATAAGTAACGACCTCTGAACAAAGTGTTAAATGGGGTAGATGGGTGTTAAATGGGGTAGATGGAGTAATAGGTTCTCGACTCATCTCTATCTTGTTCTTTGAATCAAATGACTCGTAATACTGTTCAATATTCTATTGATTGATTAAAATTTAAAAGCAACGTTTCTAATGTTTGCCTATTTACCTTCGTACCAAACACCTGTATCATATATATTCTTATAAGTGGGAATAATTTAAGTCAAAAGTTAAATTATGAAAATATTTCTTACCTATTAATTTATTTTCTTAAAATCATTTTAAAAATTATTTTTCCATTTAAAATCCACTTCATAACTACACGTCTTCATTTTCCTAGCTTATCATCATATCATCATAAATAAATAAATAATAATAATAGTAATAATAATAATAAAAATAATAAAAATAAAAATAATTAAAAGTGGAAAGCTCCAAAATTTGAAGTTGGATTGTCATTTTACCCCTATACTAAATAAAAAAGTTATAAAATATTTTATTAACTAAATATTAAATAGTAATCATAAATTAATTTATCATTTTTCCTTCACAAATAAAAAATAAAAATAAAACTTCTATTAAATTAGTAAATAGTAAGTATCATATTAAATTATAAGTGGGAAGAATGTTAGGCAAAAGTTAGATTACTATTTTCCCTTACATTAAATCATAATCTAATTAATTAAATATTAGTAAATAAATTTCTAAATTATTATATACTCTTAATTACTCTTAATTTAAAAGTTTAAAAGTTTAAAAG
>JAJOOS010024688.1:0-39285 GCA_029582725.1 Solanum chiquidenum
AAGAATGAGATGAAATGTGTTTAAAAGATCACTCAGATCCCCGGAATTATTTTTAATCTTAACACCAACCAAACTGCATATATGGCCTCAACTTGGAATTGAATTGCAGTTGTCAATAGATTTATTAGGATAGAACCTAATGACTCAATGATCTAGCTTGACCAAAAGATACCTTCGAAACTTGAGCTGTCTGGAGTCTATTTTCTACCATTTGAATCTCTCAATTTAGGATAGGCTAAGTTATATCATATCATCCCTGAGACCGTGACATAATATTTTGATTTGATTTTTTCTTCCTTTTCTAATCAGTAGTTTGATTGAATCATGCTGCACACATCTTGTCTGTTTTACCTAGGAGCTCCTTTTCAAAGGAACCCTGAAATTTCTGATTCCATATCCGCGATTCATGCCTTTTACTGTAGTGGCTGACTCTGTCTTCTCTCTTCTAGATTCAAGACCCAAAAATGAGAAGATTGCTGAGTATCCATCTTCACATGCAAATCATTCAACTGCATCACCAGACATGAAGTATGATGACCTGGATGAACAATTAGATATACTGAATGATGATGAAGATGATACTACTGCAGCTAATGGTGGGAATATTACTGTTGAAGAATTCAAAACTGGCATTGATATTAATATCCCACACCAAAATGATACAGATGATGAGATAGCTGATGTGGATGTAAGTGATGATGATGAGGACAAGGGCCGCAATGCTGCAGAAGAACTTAGAGCTCAGGTAAATGCAGAGGGAAAAGAGAATCATACTTCGAGTTCTAGCAGTAGTAGCAGCAGTGACAGTAGTGGAAGTGGGAGTGGGAGCGGAAGTGGAAGTGATAGTGCAAGCAGCAGCAGTGACAATGAAAGCAGTGACACGGTCAACTCTATCTGAGAACTTAAAGTATTTTGGGGGTGAATGTCTCAAGTTTGAAATAATTCAAAGAGAAGCCACTACATTTCTTTTAGGTTCAGTTGATCGACAATGCAGTCGAGGATCAGGCCAAATCTCTATTGGCATGTCCTCTTATTTTGCTCTTCTTCTTGCAGTATAACTTTCTCCTTCCTGCTATTCTCCTTCTATTTATCTCATTTTTAGACTTTTTATGTAAGAGATACAGAAAACCGATGAAGTTTGTACGACAGGAAAGATGATTACTGTATCTGTTGTATTGTAAATGCATCAAATATTTTCAAGCCTTGCACCTTATAGTTCTCATTTACTGGTTGTTGGAGAAGAGAAGAAATGTGAAAGAAACCTTCATTTTCGTTGGTTGATGGTACAAAGAATTTCTTTTCAATGAATATCAATATCGGTAGGAGCATTTAGGCTCATCTAATCATTTGTATCAGAATTATATGTTTGACAACAATACTAACCAATTTTTAGTTGTATAGTTGTTACAGCAATGTTTAAATTGCTACCAATTATCAAAGAGTCTTGGAGTGACAATTTAACATAACACGGACTAATCTGCAATTCAAGCTGTTCTCTATTAATAGACCTAAAATATGTGATATGCAATGTAAATCCACGAACAAAAATACCATTTCAAATGTTGATAAAGGACCAGTTCAAATACTAGGAGGAGACATTGATACAACAGAAGGCTCAACTGACGTCGACCATAATATAAAAATTACTGTAATAATCTACAATGAATCCTCATCTCAAATTCAGTAGGACTACATCCACATGTATCCCAATACATTATAGAGGACTGAGAGCTTCATCTTTCTGTTCATTGCTCTGCTCATCATTTTGGAATAACCTTTCTTCAGAAGGCCAATTGTTCTTTCGCTTCTTGGTGCCTTCGGCCTTCCACTTATACCAAACTCGTGTTTTTGGTGGAGGTGCGTCGTCGGTAATGGGTGCTACCAATCCTGGTTTGCCGTCATCTATAACAGCATCAACCAACCCGTATTCCTTAGACTCCCAAGCATTCATGAAATTATCACGATCAGTATCCACTTCAACCTAGAAAAAGAAAATGAAAGCATATTAAGAAATATCAGAGTTAACTCGGCTAACTTGTACAAACAAAATTCATTTACAGTAAGAAACGGTATCTAAAATAATCACCTTTTCTAAAGGCTGGCCTGTAACTCTTGATAGTATTTTATTAAGCTTCATCTTGTGGTATCCCATTTCTCTGATCCGTATACTCATCTCTGTTGCCTAGAATAACAAGTCATATAAACAGTATTGTGAAAAATATTAGAAAGACACCTATGTGCTCACAACAAAGATGAAATTAAACAAAGAGTATCTTGATTAATGAGGGGAAAACAGAACAAAAAAGCAATTAAACTAGCAAAAATTCATGCTAGAACAATGGAAATCGATGTACTTGAAACACGTACAGCAAAGAGACATTAGACATTATCACTCAGATAGATATTGTTGCACCAAAATGTTAGCAAACGACTGGTAAGAACTAAGCCAAATAGTAGAAGATCATGTCACTGAGTACAGTATTGAAGTAAATCGTTGTCTACAGCTTGACTCACTTGAATTTCAGAACTGTTACAATCAACTCCCTGTTGGATCAAACTCATAACTCAATATTACTGACCAGTGTGTACTTTGCATGTCCGAAAGGAATCAAGATCGAACAACACAAACCCAACATGAAACCAAAGCATGCACAATACTTTGGCTTGGGTCTAAGTCTAATAATACCAAATTTTCACGTGCTCTCACAAACAGAAATCGAGCCTTCACATTAGATGTGGCATGATGAAAATACTTTACACGAACTGAACACAATTCACAGAAGTTCGTTAGACATACTTGACAATACTAGAACTTTTATATAAAGTAGTTGAATGAATTTCAGTAATTAGTTTTGGGGAATTGTATAAATTATTATGTGTAAAATCAGTCTCCTAAACTTAACACTGCCCATAAATTTTAGTGAGCACAAGCGTGCATGAACAAGATAACTACAATCTCTAATGTAGTGATTTTCCTAGCTCAATTGACAGGCTTCCTATGACTTTATTCTCTCAAGTCTCCTATAAAGATGAGACTTGCCAAAGGAGTCCCTCAATATCACTCAGCCAAGCTAGAGCATCTAACTGGTCCAAAGTACTCATAGTGCATAAGACAAATATTTACTCACAGATACTATTAAATTGCAAATGAATCCGTAAATCACATAACTACTCTCTGTGGATCTGAATCTAATTAATTCAATAAACTATCATTAGCTTCGCTAGCCAAAATATTATTACAGAACTCACATGAGGTTTATGCTTTGTCTTCCTTATTGAAAATATAGTCAGTGGACCCAGTAAGTCCTGAAAAGCTGCTAAAGAATCTGACAGAACCAATTCAGAGTTGAGTAGAAGTTCAAGCAATCAGGTATAAATGTGACTGAACTTCTGTGATACTCATACAGTAGATGACTAGCTTGAATGTCTAAATTTAAACATGACCAATGAAAGCTCAAACACCCTGAAAACTGACTATATCATGCATGTCGTATGTGCATACGCCCATTACTAGCATAAATGTAAAGCAAAAGCTTTAACCCCATTTTGAGCGGACAGCTCCCAACATTTTGACTGCGGGAGACAGAGAGAAAGGAGAGTGAGAGAGGGGATCTAACATATTTTTGCATCTAGGGAATGAGTTAGTTAGACCAATAAACTATTAACTATATGCCGAACACATTTAGGATCAATCCTGCAATCAGTCAAGTTGGTATTTTTACATGTTGTTCAGACTCTACAGCAATCCATTCCAGCAACTGAAATGCTGCAGGGAGAGGCCACTAGCAATTGACTGAGCATATCAAAAGTAAGACATAGCAATCTCAGACATAACTCATTGACATCAGTGATATGACTTTTGATATGCTCCAGAAAGATAAATTGAATAGAATGAGATAATACTGACAAGTAGGTCAACTAGTGAGCAGTGAGTCTAAAAAACAAGGATGTTTCAAATTTTTATGAATTGCAGGATAGGAGGGGGAGAACAGAATGATTTTTTGGTCTCTATAGTATGAGACGCAGCTTTAAAAAAGATCAGAAGAATACACCCGAAGCCCGAAGGGTAGCGGCTGCGGTTTCCCTTGTCATAAAAAAAAAACAAAAAAACAGAAGAACATTTGTCTCCTGAAATGACCAATTTCAAATGTTGAAAATTGTTCATAAATCAGCGAATAAAAGTTCTTGCAGAATCAGGAACTCAGGATGCAGTGATGATTCAGTGTAGAAGCGAACACTGTTGTACATTAGAACCCTTCAGTCAAGAAAGTCTCCTCTATCATTAGATAGAAAATCCTGGCAAGAAAGGCCTTTGGGTGTTTTGATATTTGTGTAGCATAAGAAAATTCAAAAAGCTTCAGAAAAGCAGCTCAATTAGAGCAAACAAATAGAAGTGAATCAAAGTTGAACCATCAGAAGCCCTTGCATAACTTAGGTTTCCCTCAAAGAAGTGTCAAACAAAAGCAAAACACTACTGTAAGATATCATGAAATTGTTGAGTAAAGCTAAGTGTAAGCACATACTTTACCACCAGAAGTTCCAAGTGGTTGATGGATCATCACTTTTGCGTTTGGCATGCAGTACCTCTTTCCCTTGCTGCCAGAAGCCAAGAGAAACGCACCCATGGATGCAGCCAATCCCATGCAGATAGTCGAAACATCAGCCTTGCACATTTTCATGGCATCATATATTCCCATTCCTATAAAAAATAATACATCAGTTGTGTTTATTAGCACAGTGGGCAAGAAGTGATGGAGAGTAGAAAGGTATTATAAGGTGTTATTCTCCTTCTAATCTCTATCTAAAATCATTCAGAAGCCAAAAGAGTTTTTAACAAGCAATTACTTAGCACGTTCTTCATATTTAATAAACAAAAAAAAGGAGAAAATTCACCGTTCAAGCTAACAACAAATTAAATCAGTTTTATGTCACCTTTACAAACACCAAGGATTTAAGTAAGCAAAGAAAAGGATAGCATCAGATGCAACCAAAGTAAATGAACCATTTAGACATACCAGCAGTTACTGAACCACCAGGTGAATTAATGATCAATCTGATGTCCTTTTTATCATCTTCTGCATCAAGAATTAATAGCTGGCTTATAATAAAATCCGCAGTAATATCATCTACCTGTTCAATACCAAATAATTCCCCAAGTATTAGAAACAACTCCACAGTTCTATGATTGAAATATAATATAGTTTCTCTCTGCCACGTTCTAAACACAAAGTAATCAACCACATATAACATATATCATCCACTGACCATTCAATAACAAATCAAGTAAAAAGAATGTTCATGCAGAACGAAACACCATCTGTTTGGCCAATAGACTAATGTGAATTAGTAATAAACACGAAAAAACCATCTAAGGAAAAAAAAATCCTTTTGTCAGCCTGTGACACATTCTCCAAGCAATACTAATTAAATCAAGCAAGCTGCAGCAAAATTAACAAAGAACAAAAAACTAATTCATACCTGACCAATTAAACAAACCAAGTACAAATTTAAAATCTTGATTACACATAATGCCAGAATGATATAGAAAACCCCAAAAGAACAAAAAAAAAACAAATCTTTACTAGAACAGTGGCAACCTGACACTAATTAAGATAAGCAGAATGGAATACAGAACCAATAAGAAAAATAATCAGCATATGGTCAATTAAGGGTGAATTAACAAAACCCCAAATCTTAATTAAATTAGTTCGAACCTGAGAACCCAAGAAGATAATCCTTTGACGAAGAAGCATATTGGTGGTATCAAGTTCTTCAAATCTGGGCATCCAAGCAGGGGCTTTTGAGTAATTGGAAACATCCCAGTTCCTCGATAAAGTCGGCTTCGATGTCGAAAAGTTGTGGGTCGATGCTTTTACTGACAATCCTCTTCTTGGTGTGATAGTATTTGTCTGAAATTGTTTAACAAAAGTAGAATTGTAATGAAGGCATGTTGAAGGTCTTGCTGGTGCCAAAGCTGTGCTAAATGTTAGACAACTTCCCTCCATTCGTCTCCCACTCTTTGTGCTTTGCTTTGCTTCTTTCTGTGTTTCTGCTATTAGGGGTTTTTGGCTAAGAGACTCCAAAGATTGATTTTTTTTCCACTTCTTTTAACAGATATTACTCTGTCACATATTTCGGATGAAAAAAACAAACTTTAGTGTCATAGCTCTTTGCCTTTTACACGCAATATAACATATGCTAAATCATAAATATTTATTTATTCTTGAATTTGTACTTAATCAAATATTATTTCAACATTTTAAATAAATATATATTTAATAATTAAGTTTTTTGCATTTTATACTTTTACATACCTATGTAGTACATATATTTCAAAACAAGAATGTGTGATTTCTTTTTATTCTACCTACATTATATCAACTTTTTGATGTTCATTTTATTTTTCTTTATTTATATATATGCATAATTTATTTAATTTATTTTGTGAAATGGTGAGAATAAATTAAAAAAAAAATAAAAAAATCAAATAGATATTCCTATACATACATTTACAATTAGGGCATCAATGTGTGCTTTATCATTAGTATTATATATTGAAGCGATTTTTAGCTTGTGCTATGTGATTATATTTATCGCAAATTTTCTTATCAATTAAAAATACAAATAAATTTATTATATTGAAGTCAATATTTTTATAAAATCTTACTTACCAAAAAAAATCAATATTTTCATATATTCAAGAATTTTACCTTAGTATGCTTCATCTTCTTGAATTAATAAATACCTCATATTCTTTGACAACAAATATTTGAAAAGAAAAAAAAAGTAGATTACTATTACTCGAAACAAAAATTATGTTATCGTCTTCAGTTATGATTCGACGCTTTTGCAGTTTCAATGTCACCGCTTCTTCTTCTACCATCACTTGCACTACCAAGAAGAAGCGTCTTGTCTTTCTTGGTTCTCCTCAGGTTTGTTTATCTGGCACATTGCTTTCTTGATTTAAACAAAAACATGAACTTTTATCAAAATCTTGTTGTTAATTGCATAATTATAGGTATCTGCTTCAGTACTTGATGCTTTATTCAATGCTTCTGCTGCCCCAGATTCACTTTTTGAGGTATGGTTACAGAAATTGCTTGTTCCACTAGTGCATAACATAAATTATTGAGCATTGGAATGAAATGGGTGCAAAATGTTGTGGAATAGATATAGAGGATTTATTAAGTTGACCTCAACTAGTTTAGGATTGAGGCATAGTGGTGCTTGTGTTATAATTCCAACTGAGGTGTATTCTTTTTCATCTGGGCATAGACCTAATTTGTTAGATGTTTGTATACAAATGTTTGTGATGCCTATGAACAAGAATTTCTGGAAAGACTTGATTTTTAACTTTATTGTGTACTTAGAGTTGAGTACAAGAAGCCGTGGATACACTTCTTGATAATGGAATCCGGGGACAACCAATGAGGGACGGTCATAATAAAGTTTACAAGTCATTTTCTGATGTATTGTTTTGTACACAGTTTATTCTATGTGAACATAGGCAATTTTCATTTATACCTCTCTTTTCTTACTCTTTTTCCTTTAAGTAATTTGTCTTTGTACTAATGTGACATATAAACTTGTTCTTTAAAGTTTACTGACCAGTCTGTTTCTTTTTGGCTTATTATTAAAGTTTTCACATGCTTATCTTTCGTCTCTGAGTACAACCGAGTCATCTTATTTCCTCGGGAAGTATTACACAAATTCATTTTCGGGCTGCGTCTACCTTTTGCATTTCTCAATCAAACAATACTTATATTATGCTGACCACAATGTTGCTTTTTTGTGCTGCATCTACTTATGGTCAGCATAATATAAGTATCTTTTCAGTTTTGGATTGTACTTGAACATTGTGGATGGGGTGCGAAACTGAGCTACTTTAATGTTGGTTAGATCACAGCCATTGTTACACAACCACCTTCTGGAAGGGATAGAGGAAGAAAAGTAATGCCTTCACCAGTTGCACAGCATGCTCTTGACAGAGGCTTCCCTTCTGATTTGATTTTCACACCTGTAAAGGCTGGTGAGGTAACTACAGTTATTTACGATTTATGTATTTGGCATTTATTTTTTCGATGTCACTGCTCCTCAGATGTCTTCCTGATGACAAATTGTCATGGTGCCTTTTAACTGAAATCATTTTGTATCTAGAAACTCAAGTTTTGGTTATAATTCTTTAGGATGTGAAATCAGATGCATTCTCTAGGGTTGCGAGGAAGGTAAAAAATTAGAAGGCTATGTTTCTTTTAATGACCAGTGATTTTTCCTAACAAGTTAGAAGACTATCTTTTAACAAGTTTTGGTTATAATTCTTTAGGACATGAAATCAGACACATTCTCTAGGGTAGTGAGAAAGGTAAAAAAATTAGAAGGTTATGTTTCTTTTAATGACCAGTGATTTTTCCTAACAATTAAAAAATGATGCTTCAATTATGAAATTGTGAAAAACCAAGTTGCTTCCTTGATGCACTTTTATGCTTTTGTGCCCACTGAAAGATGTCTGATCAATCTTCAGACGCTGTAAAATTATAGTGAATGGGTTCCGTTATACATATTTTAACTGTGTTATTGTAGTGCAGGAAGCATTTCTTTTCAACTTTAAATCCTTGGAACCAGAGCTTTGTGTTACTGCTGCATATGGGAATATTTTACCCACAAAGTTTCTGAATATTCCATCAAAAGGTTAGGCAATAGACTGCTAGTTATTTTGCAATTCTATTTTGTAGGTCCCTAATTCTTTGTTAATGTGGCATTTTTCATATTTTCAAGAGGTGGAGTTTGGAGTGGTCAGAGTTAGAACCATTTTCACTTGATTAAGAGCTCTTAATTTCTTACTTTAGCTCATGATATACTTTAGGCCAGATTATTCTCGTATTTGGCATTCCCTTTGATTTAAGAAAACCTTTCCTCAAGAATCCTCTACAAAAGTAAGTCATCGAAATCTGCTGGTGAAAAGCCTGGAATTCTAATAATTAAATTCAGTGCATTTCTTTGGTGATTCATAATGGAGAATCTCTGACAGCCGCTGGGTGTCAGTACATTTTTATATTCTTAGCGGGGAAAGTTGATGATAGGGGTAGCTTCAGTAAATTGTACACTAAGAAAGAAAGAATGTCAAGGTAATTTAATTACTAAAGCTTAGCTGTCTAGAGGGATTCTGAATACCTGATGGATAAGATGATTAACTTCATATTTTGGAGCTAAAACCAAGAGGATGGCAGCGCTAATTATAGGGTTTTCACCCTTATTATGCAACTGCTTTCAGAGATTTTTTTTCCTGCTTAAGCTCAATTATCTGAATGAGCTTTAGTCTTTTTGATCCAATCAAGCAGGAACGGTTAATATACACCCAAGTTTACTGCCTCTATACCGTGGTGCTGCTCCTGTACAAAGAGCATTGCAGGTTACATTCTCTTGAAAGCTCATAGAAATTATATGAGTTGTTCCATGGATATATGATTTTTGGAATTGTGTATATAATTTCAGGATGGTGTTAAAGAAACAGGGGTGTCATTAGCTTACACAGTTCGTAAATTGGATGCTGGACCTGTTATTGCTCGTGAAAGAGTTACAATTGATGATCAAATAAAGGTCTTTATGATTTTCTTTCCAGAAATATTGTTTTTGATTGGTTTTGTCATCATGGGTAGATGCTTGATTAAGTTCTGCAAGTCCATTGTGCTGGATGCAGCAAAAAGCTGATTTCCAGTGCTTTCTATTACTGGAAAAAAATTCTTGTGATTATTCCATTTTTCAATTTTCGTCAAACGGCTAAGGTTGGTATATAATGGCACAGATACATGAAAATGTGTCAGTATACTCATTAGTTTTAACTTAACCACATTGTTGCTCCTCGACTTATTTGTACCCTGGGAACTACATGTGTGTGGAGTGTGGACTGCCCACTTCTGGGCAGGACCTTTATCTCTTGATGAAATTTCTGACTGATATTATAATATCTGTTTGCAGGCTCCAGATTTACTCGACTTACTTTTTGATCTAGGTTTGTTACTCTTATTTTCTACTCCCTGCTCTTTACTAACTGCAAATCAGTGTTATAATGCTTGTCTTCCTGGATGAAATGTGTATTCCTAGTTTAAAAGGCAACCTTTTTTTCTGTCTGTGATATTGAATTGCATCATTTGGCCTTAGAATTGAAGAACAGAATGAACTTAGGTTTTATTTTGGTCACTGCAAGTTATTTGTGTAATAGTTGGAGAATCTTTGGCAGAGTTTTAAGAGGTAGTATTCCAGTGTGATATTGTCAAGCTGCTATTTTGAAATTCGTCTGACCAAATTACAATAGGTGTTGTTTTCTGTGCTATATGCAGATATTGGGATGTCGAATACTTTTCAAGATTCAGATTCCATTTTTTCAATAGCTCATGGCCTTTTGTTCCATTCAGGTTCCAAACTTCTAATTCGTGAACTTCCGTCCATACTTGATGGGTCTGCAAGTGGAATAGCAGAAGAGCAAGATGACTCTAAAGCTACCCTGGCTCCCAAGGTAAAAATCACCCCCCTTCAGTGTTTCCACCGTTTGGTGCATTTCTTCCTAGTTTCAAGTGTAATGTTAAACCAAATGGGGAGGTGGGTGCATAAAACATCGTGGTGTTTAGCACAAGTTTTCCTGCATCAGCAACATTATGAGGTCCTGAGAAGGTTAAGATATCAACCATCTTTCCAGGATATATGCCCCAGTATTATATACTGAGTTTAAGGGAAGGCTTAAGCACAGGCTTGCATAACAAACATTTCAAGTTTTTTGGTTGGACATTTTGTAGCCAGGACAGATATGCCTGTTATCTACGTAGAAACCTCCCATAATTATTAGTACATTAAAGTGTATTACTTAAAGGAAGTCGGCTTCCATTTGCCCGTTAAAGGTGATTTGGAGAGAAAGAAACTCAAGATGTTTTGAAAAGAAACACATATCAGTCCAGTGGATTAGCTGGAGGAGTGAGCTCGAAATTGAAAAGTCTTGCATATCCTGTTCGTGAAACATAAGGAACTTAGGTTCACTTCCCCTCCATATTGCCATAGTATTTGATTGCTTTTCAGCATATTTTCACATGACAAATCCTTGCTTTTTTTAATTTTTATTAGAGAATAGTTGAATGAAGGTTGAGCATATATTATCACAAGCAGACAGTGGATCCTATTTCACAAAACATGTTTCCACCATTGCTTGCATGTTTAGTGCTCCTGACAGTAAGCCCATCCCAATTTGAAACTTTGTGCCATGCTTCACTAGCAATGCGTAGGTAGGGTTACATGAGAACTAAATCCATCTAAAAAATGAAATATGTATCACGGTTGGAGTGACACCAATAATTGGTCTCAAACTGTTGCACACTATAGTTCTTTTTGTACAATCTTTAAACAATTATTTTTTTCAAACACCATTTGATGCATTTATATAGATTTTGTATTTCTTCTTGGCTAACCATACTCTCAAATTCTGGCAATAAGACTCTGATTTTGCTTCTTGCAGATAACTCCTGAGGAGTCATGGCTATCCTTTGATGAGGATGCCCAAGTGCTTCATAACAAGGTATTCTTCTCAATTGTCTTTCAATCTGGGCTGAGTGATCATGACAAAGTAGCTTTTAGGTTCGGGCATTTGCAGGATGGCCAGGAACACGAGCTAGACTTAAGGTTATTGACCCTAGCAATGGCGAGAGCAGTATTATAGAGCTTAAAATTATCACTACTCGGATTTATGGTGGTATCAGAAGTCAAGATATAGAGGCCAATGATGTGCTTTTCACCAAAGGTTCACTGGTAATTCCTTGTGGTGGGGGAACAGCACTGGAGGTGAGAAGATTTTGTACCTTAAAATTCAAGAGTATTTTGATTCAAGCTGCAAGGTCTATCAGCATTTACAGGCCTAGATTCTATGGGTTGCTCTATATTCATATCATCCTAAATTTATAAAATTACACGAGATCCACCATTGATGCTCCATGCTGACTCACAATTGTACATTCACTGTATCTAGAACCTCTATACACTTTAAATTTGCTGTTTTGGTTATCTGGTAAATGGAGGGATTTGGAATGATTTTGTTCATCTAAATTTACAGCTCTACTATGATTACATTGGTTGTGTGCATACATATTTATCTGAGTCCTTTCAAGTTTTCCTCATGTATTTGTCTTGAATCTTTTGTGGAGATAGATAGATGAGGAGGGGGGTTATTAGTTGTCTGCAGAGCATGGACACTTCTTTTCTGTAGATAGATCTGCTAATATGGGCAGTTCTAATATTAGAGGTTGATATTCATGTTGTCTGCATCTTCTTTTTCTTGGTATGTTACACTGATTTTGAAATCTTTACAATGCTAGTTCTTCTTGGTATTTCAGGTTTTGGAAATCCAACTTCCTGGAAAGAGAGCTGTTAATGCATCTGCATTTTGGAATGGTTTAAGAGGCCAAATGCTGAAAAAGTTGTGATCACTAAGCCAGTCAACCACACCAAAATGTAAGGCTTAATATTCTTGAAGTCCTTAATACTTTCTTGTTTCTTAATGGATTTCGGAACGGCTGCCACATGTGCATTTCTCTTGATGCCCAGTTCTTTTTTTCTTTTAATGGTTCCATTGAATGCCCGAAATGACAATAATCTTGTTATGCATCCCTAGTAAATAACTTGATTATCTCTGTTCTTTTTGAAAATGTTCCTTTTCCTGTTCTTGTTCCTTAGTTTTTGGTGATTGGTTAGTGGCACTTGGTTCAAGGGGGAAATTGTTGGGTGTGCGGACAAAGTGCCACATTGGAAATTAATAAGGAAAAAAAGTTACATATGAAGTGTAGGGACATTTTGAAAACTTTTGGGAAAACCATGCAGGTTTTGGCCCAAAATTTCCCCATATTAATAGTATCTATGGGGCATGGGCTGGCCTAGCCCAACACTCCTCCCCACCCCTTTTCCCTTGTCATTGACTTCTGCAAAGACCTATAATTAAGAAAACAAGTCATCTACCTTTCTGCGATAACTAGGAACAATTCGTTTAGAGTAATGTTTTAAGGTTGCAGATTAGCATGTTGAAGGGGAAACTTATTACAAAAAGGGAATGGTTCAAGTTATTTATGTGATTGTGTGCTAGTTTAATTCAGTTGAAGTATGTTGGCAAATACGTAAAAACACACACAATGTTAGGATGAATTGATTTGGAATGGTGACAAATGCTGCTTTTGAGATACCAAAAGCCACAAACTGGTGGTATATGGAATATATGCTCCTTTGTCTTTTTTACATGGTGTAAACCAAAGGACTTGGCAGTCAAAAGCATGTTAAAGCATTATCCATAGAGCATAATAGAAAAGTTGATGCTTTTGTTTTGATTGCAGCAGCCACTCGACAAGTTGTACCAAATGTCATTGTTCTCGAGAGTTCATTAGATTATCTGATCATATGATGCAAAGCTAAATGACTCGATGGTTCTGATTCCTGTTGGGATCTTTTCTGTTTTCGGGATTGTACTCACCTCTCTAGGAAGTGCTAAAAGAAGGCATTTGTTAGACAAGATATTCCAGCTTCAAGAAAATAACTGAGTTTGCTTATAAGAATTTGAACTGATATGTAACGCTCAATTTAGTGGGAAAAAAAAACAAATTTCCTTTGTCTTTTGTATGGCTAAAATCCCCTTCTCTATTTGTTGACTTGAGAATATTCATGTTTCAGCTTTTTAGCAAGCTTACATAGACAGAGGAGATGATGAATTCATATAAGTGAAATTTGTGAAACAGTGAAGCTATTTTCTTCCAGTGGCTTGACCTATTCAGAAAAATGGTTGGCGTACGAATCTGGTTTCGAGCCTTGTAGTGATTGCTTTCATTTTATCAAATTTAGTGCACAACAGATAATTTTTTCCTGTGTCTGTTGATTTACAAGTAGTGATTATCAGGTAAAAAACTAATTGTAGAAATGGCTCCCACTAGCCATTTTTCGGCTTATCTTTGAATGGAGTTTCAAATCACCACAATAAAGTTTCTGGATTTCTCTAGGCAGACTCCTTATTCTTGCAGATAAGTTGGAACTTGAAAGATAATTCGAATACATGTATTCTCTTCAAATCATCAAAATACTATTCTGTCTTTGTTTCTCACTTCCCATGGCCTACAGTTTGACCCCAAAACTAAAAGAAGGCTACATAAATATCCAATTATTGGACCACTTTGGAACTCATCATATCTTATATTGAAAGAGAACGTGCTAAATGACCAGAAAATTTGGTCAGAAAATTAAAAAAATTATAATATTTTTTTTATTTTAAAACAAACTAATCTTTTTTTTTTTTTTTTTTTAGTTAAAAGGTATTAAAGTTTAAAGGGTAAAAATATTTTAAAATGTAAAATAACATAGATAAATATCATTTTGGCCAAATTCTAACCATATTTTCTGGCCAAAAAGATTTTTCCAGTATCATTATACCGACAGTTAAATAGTCTTTTTAGTATAATTTTTTGATAACTGTAAGTTATACTTTTATATATTACCTAAATTTTATTTTAACAATACTAAAAGTTGATGCACCATAATGATATACGTTATGCCTTGAGACCTGGGATTCTTCTTTTTTGATAAATAATTTGTGTTCAATTGTACTAACAAGTTTCATCTCTTTACTTGTGGGGATAAAAAAGATATTCTATTAACCTACTTTTCATTCCTTTGTTTCTTTTACAACCTTTTCCAACTCAAAGGTTTTAGGTTGCCCTACATAGAAGAAAGGTCTTAAAGAATCATGGAGCAAAATTCAAGAAAATATTTCAACTCTCCATCCCAAGAAATTGAAATTATGTAGTAACTCTGTCTCAATTTGTTGATGCTTTTAATGTATACTTAAGTTTCTCACTATTTTTTTTCTAATAAGATTAAACATTACTATATTTCGTACTCTTAGTACGATTAAATAGTACGTACATACAAAATACAATAACAATATAATTTCAGAAGTAGGGTCTAGCATTACATACAAAATACTAGAGGAGTCCAACTATGAATGCGGTTTCAAACAAAATATAATTTGGAGGAATGAATTTTTTATTTATTGAATGGAAAGATATACGAAACTGAAATAGTCCAAAATGAAATTAAATCTTATCGTTTATGCACGAATTTAGGATCAGGGAAACATTGTAAGGCAATAATTAGGGGCATTAATTGATAAATAAATAAAAAGGCAAAGCCACACCAATGAACGAAAATGAAAGGAAGACATAAAAGTACTTTACAACAATTTTCCAATTACTAACACATCACAATAAACAAATGAAGAGTTACATAAAGGGTCATCATTTCTGGGCACACTTGCATCTTTTGTGGACGATTTCTTTAGCAAAAGGAAAATTAAACAATCTACCACCATTAAGCCTTTTTTTTTATAGCCGACTTCAATTTATCTGGAACAGAATCATAGTAATTATTAGTATATAGTAAATAGGTCATTCTAAATTGAAAATTTTATATGATGATATGAAAAATATTGGTATAGTTCATTAAATTACAGTAATAATATAACAAAATTTTATACTGTCAATATATATAACTTAAAAACTCTTTTTTTATAAACAGGATTAGTTCTTTGCTTTAGTTGTCATTGTCCCATATCCACCTAACCAACTTGTTATAATATTCCCCCTCAACACAAGTCTCTCTGTTTATATATTTGTTCATTACTTGCTTTCTCCCAAAGATAAGTGGAAATTCGATAGAGAGAATTTATAATATGGGTGTTCTTGATTATTTATCAATATTTTGCACCGTTACAAGTACAAGACGACGTACCAAAAGGAGACCATTACAGGTATCTTAATTCTACGTTCTATTCATTTTATAACCATTTTTTGTGTGTGTGTTATTGATGAGTTCTTGTTTTTTTAAAAAATAAAATAAAATGTTAGACAGTGGAGATAAAAGTGAAGATGGACTGTGATGGATGTGAAAGAAGAGTCAAGAACGCAGTTAGACGCATGAAAGGTTCTTAGTACATAAAATTCTTTCGTTATAGTACTCTATATTTAATTAATGTCTAGCTACGTACGTTATACGTAATTATTGTGATTTTCAGGTGTGAAAACAGTGGAAGTGATTAGAAAACAACACAGGGTGATTGTGAGTGGTTATGTTGATCCACAGAGAGTGTTGAATAGAATAAAAAGCACTGGAAAAAGAGCAGAAATGTGGCCATATGTTCCATATAATTTGGTGTCTTATCCATACGTAGCTCAAGCTTATGACAAAAAGGCACCTTCTGGTTTTGTTAAAAATGTGCCACAAGCACTAATTACACCTAATGCTACTGAAGAAAGGATTACTCATCTTTTTAGTGATGATAATCCCAATGCTTGTTCTATTATGTGATCCAACTTCAAAATTTCTTCTGTATTTCTTGAAGTTTTAGGAATTTAGTAAAAGAATTTTATTATATGATTGTAATTAAGATCTAGCTAAGGTAGAATTAATAGCTTTAAATATGGAATATTAAGTTTGTGTAACAAGCGCAATTTTTTTCTTTGTGCTTATGCTTGAATTTGAAGAAGCAAATATCTATTATTGTATACCATCTTTTTGTTTCTAAATTTTGCTAAATAATAACAATAGCAATTTTATATTAGATGAACATTTTTTATTTTATCCGGTTATTAGGAAATCATTAATAGATTGATCAACTTTGCTATTTTGCCCTTTGTTCATATTAATTAGCTCTTGAATAAAGAAATTTTGAATCTTCAAAATTTGTTTAAACTTCCAAAGTCAATATAAACTGTAGGGGTAAAATGGGAAAAGAAATAATTAATTCTATTCTGATTTAGTAAGTGATCAAATAATATGAGACAAATACTTTTAGTAAAATGTCCATCTAATTTACGGAGGTAGTAATACTTTTAAATTTATAAGCTTTTAATGCGGCATTTTATTTAATATTGGAGTTATTTGCGTGATTTTATCGAGTGAATTTATCGCCATAAACAGATAGAAGGAAAGATATATAAATTAAAAAAAAGAGAGGTTATGGTTTCTTTATTCTTTGGAGAAGAGTGTTTCTACGTAAAATTGTTATATTCTCTCAAATATGCCCAATGCATATAAGCTAGAATCCTATTCTTTCCACTGATGATGGAATTTGTCATTTATGTTGCTTTTTAAGTTCATAAAGATTACAATAAGGACCAGAAGAAGAAGAAGTAGGCTTTGATTACCAGCAGCCCTTTTCAAATTCGACACTGCCTTTTTCACTCTGCTTAATTATAATAATTATATTATCAGTAAATCATTGCTTTATTTTTATTTGACAATAATCATTACTTAAATTCACTTATTGCTTACAATCCTTTTGTAGAACAAAAGTTTTACCTCGATATTGTTTCGTTTGTGATACCTTTACTCACTAAATATTTCAATTATGATGATACCCTAAACTATACATCGTAACAAATATAACGATTATTTAAACTGTGGTATATATCTTTTCCTTAAAGTAATTGCTTCAATAATACAGACTATATAATATAAGTTCATATACTAGTTGTGGTGGTGAAAATATGATAAATATATAGGCCTATTGATTGCCAAAGAAAAAATATAATGTGTTAAAACTGTTCAAATTTCTAAGAGCCACTTGCAATTAATCTTTCGAATGGGGTTATTCCTCCCCTAACCAGATATTTTGGGTTTAAATTCTGGGTATGGTAAAATCTTTTATAGATCATGTCTCCTCAAATGGGCCTAAGCAACACGAATTTGGAATAGTTGAGCTATAATGACGTTATTGAACACTGTTCAGATGAGAAATGAAAAAAAAGAAAAGGAAAAACTTATCAAAATGGTAAACTCTCCTTTTGATGTATCCTGAATTTTTGGCTTTTACCATGACAAAAGTGATTAATACAATCACACTTACTAAGAATTTTACTGTGGATGTATAAAAAGTTAATTAGAACTGATGATTAAGATATGATTTATCTTATCCTAATAAATCCTGATTAGTAGATTGTATCTGTTGCCACTATGTTGGAATATAATAAACAAGTGCTAATATAATTATCTCACTGTATTAACTTTTCCTCTTTCAATCTGTAGTAGGACAGTTTAAAGTCCTTAATTAAAAAGTCTTCTCACCAATTTTTCTCTTTTTAAAAAGTTGAGCAGTGACAACAAATTAAAGATGGGGGTATTAATTATTATCTTAAAACGAAAAGAAAGAAAGTAAAATTTTAAAATTAGGTACTCCATCATTACATGGTCAAGTTTTCAAAAAAGCAAGTCTATAACACCGACCAATTTCATTTTATTAAAAAAAAAAAAAGATAGGAAATTTTTCCCACTAATTATTTATTTATGAATTTTAATCCGGACAACAAAGAAAATGACAATGTTGCTTTAGAAATTGAGTGGATAAAACAAAAATTGTGAACATTTTAATGTTAATTCCGCCGTTTATATCAGTTAATGACAATTACCTTAACCATGATTTGTGTGTCTTGGAGGAAAAATTGCCCCACATTAGCCACATAAATATTTTAAAATAAGGCATTATTGAAACATAAACATAGAAAAAGACCTTTATTAATCACTACTCGATCCTTCTTTCTTCTTTTTTCAATTAAAATACAAGAAAGAAATAAAGAAAAAGCAAAGATTTTTTTTATCAATTTGTCAATTTTTTTTAATTAATTTGAAATGGAGTATGAAAGACTAATCTGATTCTAATAATAAGCTACCCTATGCTCTAATCAATTAACTTTAAAGGTTTTCTTTTTCTTTCTTTTTTAGCAATATCAATCAACATGAAAGCTATGAGCAGTGTTACATAATAATTTCCTATTATATGATTAATACTTTAGAAACATTTCTTTTATGAAAATATCAAATTAAAGTGTAAGGAGTCTACAATGTTAAGAGGGGCCTAAAAGATTTTTATTTTTGAACTATTGAAGGGGGACATGTATGTCATTATTTGGCTATACATTAGTACTGTCTGGGGTTGGCTTTGCCAGCATATTTTTCTTATAAAGCACCTCATAAAAATCAACAAAGGTCATAAAAAACAAACATAACATGTTACAGTGTCCCTTACAGATACTCTTTAAGTTAACTATGATTAATTAATTTAACATGTTGGATCAAAACTATTAACAATGTAATGACAATGCTTGGCCTCCCAAATATGGTCCATCATGTTGATTTACAAGAATGTCCTTTAAAGGTGGCGGTCTTCAATTTTTGACCTCATTTACCCCATGGGCAAAACTTCAAGTTTTACTTTTGACCTTGAAGGTTGAATTAAGACAAGCGGGGGTCAAAAATTTAAGATCACCTATTTCCAATTACAAGTTATTGGGCGTAATTTCCTGCATTTCCAACATGAGCTTGAGGCCCAAAATTAACAAATAATCTTAAGCTGCATTACTGATGGCTCATGGCTATCTGGACCCAAAATGTAACACTCAGCAACCATGGGCCTTATGAAAATTTGTTGGGCCTAAATGAAATATTGAACAAATATGGCATTATGTATTGTCCTGATTTTTCTACAAATTATCATGAGTTTTATGTAGTGAGAAAATTTTAATACTACCACCTATTCTTCAGATTATGATATGAGATTCAAAATAAAGTTTCAGGCTAGGATCAAATCAGGTAAATGTACTATTCCCACACACATAGTCATGCTACTAACAAAAGAATCTGACACTACTACTTGACAGTTGCCTCTATATGGAAAAAATGATATACTTTGCCTTACTCCCTTTATCTGAACTGTCAATCCTCATTTCTCTGAACTACTCAACTGGTCAAATCACACTTTTCTTACACCCTTCAACACCCCACCCCCCTAAACCTCCTATCTAAAGAACACAAAAACACTCAACACACTGACATTTCTGAGGATCTGTTGTGTTTTGTACTGAGATGAAAGGACTAGGTAGTGTGTAGTGTGCCTCATGTTCTTGATGCAGCTGTTTCTGAGTCATGTATTTGGTGCCTGGCTGCATTTCTCTTTACTAGTGCTACTGTGGCTGATATTTAGCCATTTGTAGGGTGATCCTTTTGAGGTAAGTTATTAGTAAGACTTAAGATAGAAACAATAAGTTTCAACTTCATTTGACAAAAGAGAACAAACTAAACACTGCTACTTACCTGAAAAATGTCTGCTACTGCCCACGACTTTGAGCTTGTGAGAATTCAGGTCATTCACTTAGTTCTCATTAGTTCTCTCATTTTCCACTTAATTAGTTTTCTCACTAGCCTTCTTTAACTATTGCTTTGTATTTTTTCTGTTTACAGACTTGTGTTCTTAAAGTTCAGATCAACTGTCATGGATGCATGCAGAAGGTGAAGAAATTGCTTAAAAGAATTGAAGGTACTCTCATTTTTCACTTACTTTAAGTTACACTAGTAGCATCTACCACCTTTTCTCCAACATGCACACCAGGAAAAATTAAAAGAGAGGGTGAGCAAAAATTATTGCTTTGGCAGATCTTAACAAAAGAGCAGAGGAAGTTCATACTTTAGAATAAAGATTATTTACATTATGGACAAAACATTTGGTTTCAGGGGTTTATCAAGTGAAGATAGATGTTGATGAACAAGTGGTCATAGTATCTGGGAATGTGGACTCAGCAACACTGATCAAGAAGCTAAACAAATCTGGAAAACATGCAGAGCTTTTATCAGAAAACCCAATGGAAAACCAAGAAACAGAACTACTCTACAACTGGTTGAATGATGACTTTCACCAAAACCAGGGAGGTCTAAGCTGGTGTGACGATGAGAAGACTCAAAACAGAGAACTCCTTAACTGGCTCAATAATACCAAGCATCAAAACCAAATGCACAGCTTGTACAATTCTCTTGGAGCCTCCAAGAGACGGCCTATGTGTGCCCCTATTGAACGAGGCTTCGATCACTGGGGCAACAAACAGTTTTTGGACCAGAGTATTGGAATTGACTCTCTCTCAGGTGAGGCAAATCGGAACCTTTTTGCACTAGGAAACATGGATTATCCATATAATGTTCAGGAAGAAAGCATCATTAACAATGCAGATTTCGGAAGAACTTCTGCATTTGGATATCTCCAAAGTCTACAAGGTAGAAGAAATTCAATGGTTGATTTTCAAGGTCTCCGAGACAGTAATCCTAGTTATGCTCCAAACCAAGGTCTCAGAAGTAATAATTCCTGTTTTGCTAATTTGGGAAGTGAAGAACCAGGTCTACAGAACTTACACACTGCTCAAGGGGCATATAGATATCAACCAAGGCCATTCAGTGAGATGAATGACATGCAGGCTTTCCATTACAAACATCCAGCTTCAACAATGAACTCTTTTTTTGATTACCCTCCAACAATGATGAACTCTTACAGGCAGAATAGCCATGACAATGGCATTGGCAACATCATCAATGATATTTACACATATCAACCAGGAAGGATTCTCAATCAGACACCCTATGGTGTCTTCCCACCCAACATCAGCCATTCTTGGAACATAAATAACTATAACAATTGAGAGACTTACCATCCGTACCTAAATATATATAGATTAGATTTTAGTTTTCACATATAAACAACTATGGTTTCTTTTGTCCTTTCTTGTTGGAAGTAATTTCATTTTTATACATTGACGGTGTAAAACCTTGTTAACACTATCCTAGTATTATACACTATTGTAATAACCTAATAGGCAACATGCTTTATTTGCCAAACTACTACAAATAATTTCACTTTTATACATTGACGGTGTAAAACTTTGTCAACAATATCCTAGTATTATAAACTATTGTAATAACCTAATAGATAACATGCTTTATTTGTCAAGCTACTATAAGGTCCACCTTTTATGCATTCAAATGTTGTAGTGACACTCCCTAATTTCAGACATAGGCAAAACCCCAGTGAAAGGCTACTGTTTATCCTTTATTCCTGTTAGCTGCTTTGCAATATAGAGAAATCACAGTTGCAGTAAACAAGCATTAATGTGAAACTCTAAAAGTAGGTATAGAGCAATTAACTTATCTCTAAGTGTTAGTTATGAAATCCGAGTTCCCATTCAGCAGTAAGAATGAGTAATCTAAGTAAATGGTCTACCTAAAGCAATCATGAGTAATTTACAGAAAGCAGTAAGCAATTCCATCAACAGCTGCCACATCTTCTTCTTGAAATGAATTATCTCTCATCCAATAGTTAAAGAAACTTGGAATCAGCCACTAAGAAATAAATCTATTGGTACAATGTTTAAATGCAAAAAAGAAAGGTGTCACCATGAAGCTATCGTTTCCGTGCTTTCCTACGCCTAGATTCTGTTTTCTGCCATTTCTTTCTACGTACCAATTTGCTCTTTGGTTTCAGTTTTATTTCAGGAGAGAACTCAAAGTTCGGATCTCTCATACGAGCTTGTATGTCTTTGAAGAACTGCATATTCAATTTCTTAGGTCCTCCCTGTCTCAATTCAGCATATTCTGGTCCCGAAATGATGTTCTCAAAAGCACCAATCAGAATGTCCAAATCACTCATAACCTCCCAAACATTGATGTAACGCCCATCCGGTCCCTTTTTCAATTTCTTAAGGGCATTTTCCACAGCAATTTTTCTAGCTTGCTTTCCCGGAGATAACTCTTCAGGTTCCTGCTCAGATTTCAAGGCTTCAGAGAGTGTTCTATATTTAGGTTTTTCCTCAAACTCAAACAGTTTATCAATGTAACTATCACTCTTTTTGTTTGGGTATGGTTCAGTCGGAATATCATCATCATCATCTCCCTCACTACCAGTCCATAATGTCTTCTCATCATCACTATCAGACCACATACTTCTCAGTTCGTCACTATCATCTGCATCAATAGGACCATCTTGCGCTTTTGCTCGTTGTTTGGCTTTCCTTATCTCTTTTCTGAGACGGCTATGACTATCACTTTTATCAGAGTCACTTTCATCTTCACTTGCTGTCCATAGACGGCTCTCTTCATCATCCATTTGTTTTGCCCAGGCTTTCTTAAACTCATCTGGTTTAGGTATACCACCACCAAATAGATCATAGTTGGAACGCCTGTTACGTGCATATGATCTCAACACTGCATCAATTATAGAACCTCTTGAATTTTGTTTGCAAGTTATATACTTGCAAGAAGAAGAAAAGTCAAAATGCTATGTGCAGAAAGTACTCCGTATTACAGTATTAAAACTAGATGCCTTGACTTGTGGCCTATATCAAGAAGTTATATGCATATCAAGTCCAGGGACTAAATTATAAAATATTGTGGCCACTTCAAGGAATGGTGAATTTTAAAAATTGGATGAAATTTCAAGGAAAAAAGAGGCTAAATCATGTAGCACAAGCACTAAAATATTCTATCGATGTATAACAAACCTACAGAACTAAACTTTAACAAAAATCTTCCAAATTTATATGGTTTAGTTTCATTCAAAGAACAGAAGAAACAACTTCAAGAAACAATCAGACTGCCAACTGAAAAGCACTAACGAAAAGAGAAGTGTTCAAGTACTGGGCAGACACATAAAAGTAAGTAAATTTTAAGGCGAGCTGAAATTTATCAACAGATGAAGTATGGATTGCCTAAAAGATAACAATAACGGAAACACAGCCCTAAGATTCTTAGATAACTATAGAAACGTTAGAATTTAAGGGTCCTTTCTTAACTGAACATGTGATTATCATCAGCAAATCTCAATTGATAGAGTATCTGCAAAATCCCGTCACAAGAAAGGCATGTGAATTTGTTTCAGGAAAATTATCTTGAAAGCAGAGGTGTGATAAGACTTCTTCATGACTATTCAATTGAGATATGCTAATCCATACTTCACCTGTTGATAAATTGCAGAGGTGAGCTGCATTTTGATTTCCAATCGTAGTAATTTCTCCTTTAATGGTATTAGCAAAGAAGTTTGAGGACAGGAAAATTATCTTGATTTCCTAACACATACATGTAGCAGACTCGTCGAAAGAAAAAAAAGTTCAGAAGAATTCTGAAAGGCAAAACACAAATTCTTGTCCAGGAACATGGTTCAACAGCAGAGGCACAAGTAGTAGCACTTAAGAAGCAAAATATTGAGGTAGAAACATATATGTGTTGTAAAAATATTCACTAGGCGACTCAATGCTAGGTTAAAACTGATTCACTTGATAGGAGATTATACACACTGTCCTACAACTGAGCAACCCTTATTCAGAATCTGTCCTTGGACTGCCTTGGAGCAGTCGAGGGTTTTTATTATTTCAATGAGAACTCCCACTAACAGATTGTCCACGTGAAAAGAAGCCTCATCTCCATCACGTATAATACTCTTGAATGTCCAAACCGGTGCCTTACAATTTACAAACACCAGCAATATTTAACAGGGAGGGAAAATCAGCTTCGAGCTCGATCACTTTTACCAATTAGGTTGACAGGCGTGCAGAGAACTAACCTTGCAATTGGAGCATAGGATAAAAATAGCCACGGGGTACAGTGTGTGGATGAGACTGGAATGTGCTGGGTAAGATTGGTGGTTGTAATTTGACTCCAGTAATTGATCTACACATGCAGGAAACCGTACAAAGACGAGAAAACCTTCGAGCCATTTCCCCGATTTGTGCAGAGAAAAAAACATACAACTCAACCCCAACTCCACATCAGCTTCTTTGAAGGAGAAATAACTACAATTGGAAATCAAAATACTCATTATTATTTGGAAAAAAAAGAAGAGGAAATTAAGTAGAAATTGTTGCATAGTTGATAGTACCTGTCCTCAAACTTCTATGCTAATACCACTATGTCCATTATTGGACTCAGGATTTAAGCTATCAGAACATATAAACTCTTTGGTTCAAGAACTAGATGGGCACCCACCACTTACACTCATAGACATTTCACCACAAGGTTGACACTTGACTATATGCAATTAAAATGAAAAGCTTGTCTACCCTGACAGAGTGTTCGACATCAACATAATTACATAAAGGTACTCATTACTGAGATTAAACACTTAAGAGTAAATAAACTAAAGTAACCTTCAAGGCAAGCTTTGAGAGTCTCAATGAACTTGGAAAAGTTCTATCTTTTCAAGGACCTTGAACACATCCTCTGTACTAATTGTTTGCTCTTACACTCCTTGAGTATATCATTTCCACAGCAACTACCTAACAGAAAAGTTTCAAAACAATGAGCGAAATGAAATGAAACATCTGATTTTTTTTTGGAAAGACAACTAGTAATTAATTCTGTTTCTGAAATAAAATTTTCTATAACCGAAAGAAAAATGTAATTTTTGCTCAAGTTCAACAATCAGTTAATTTATTCACTTCAAAAAACTAATCTACGCAACCAATTACTTAGGTTTAAATTTGGATTTCATCATATAATCTTCTTCATTTTTTTTATTTCATCATATAATCAGCAAAAGCAACAGACCCGATAAAAATGAACCTTCATTTGTGCAGCGACAATTATTGAGTAAACAAAGTAGGAAAACCTGAACGGAAGCTCCAATGGACCTTATAATCCTTGTTTCGCCGGAAAAAGAACTAACCGGCGCACTGGCCGTATTAGAATGAGTAAGCGAGGGAAACAAAAATAAGCAAATTCTCGTCTGAAAGAAACCCAAATCCCGCTCTCAATATATATACTCCATCGGTACCAACTTAACTCCCTTATACCTTGTTTGGATGGACTGAAAAAAAAATTAGCTTTTAAATAAAAAGTTATGACTTTTAAGTCAAAAAAATAAAAAGTAGGAGACTCCCTTATATCTCATTTGGATTGACTTAAAAAAATAGTTTTTAAATACAAAATAAATGACTTTTAAGTCAAAAAATAAAAAATAGAAAGAGACCTGTTTTTTATTTTTATCTTATTTTAAATCATTTTAAACTTATTTTAACCTATCAAACATATCCTAACTTATTTAAAGTTATTTTTGACTTATATTATATTACTTTTATATTTGTCAAACACTTCTAGAAGTTAAAAACTGGCTTAAAAATAGATTTGATCAACTTTTAATTCAATTCAAACACTTGTTTGACTGACCACTGACTTTAAATTTTATAATATTATAGATGTGTGGGGTGATTTTCTCTATTATTAAATTGAAATAAGCATGTACTTTATAAAATTTTATGATCTTAAATATTTTAGACAAGATGTTGAAATTGAAAAACTAACTAAACATAAAAAATAAAAAAAATAAAAAAAAGGTGGGGATATGTTAAAAAAAATAGTCACTTAAATTAAAACAATAATATAAATCACATAAATTGAGACGGAATAGTATGCTTCTACTTTTGGGTGCACAAACTTTACAGAATATATTTTTTGTTCTTTTAAAGTATTAAGATACATCACTTTGATAAATCTATTTACAAAAAAATGCACGACTTATTTATTTGATATAAATAAATACTGATTGCAAGTAAGTTTAAATGTAACTCCCTTCTGTTCTTTCCTCAAATGTCATCTCCCTTGGCGTTTCATGATATAGCCAAGTCTTTTCTACTGCTGCTGCGTATCTAAAATATGTAATACAAGTAAAAGACAAGCGACGAGCAAATTCACTGCTTACTGGTCAGGCATTTTCTACTATTATTCCGTGCCTCAAAAACTGTTATACAAGTAAAGACAAGAGACAAGCAAACTCACTGCTCCCCAATTGAAGATTAAATCGAACACATGAACAAGTAGCTCAGAAATGCCAGACATGAAAGATGAGTTATGGGATTTAGCAGCTTAGGCAATTCTCGGAACAGAGTTCTAATACTCATTACATGCTCATCTTGGACATGCGAAAAACGAGTAGCTACCCTTTCCAGTTGTCATAGTTGTATACAGATTAATAGTTACATGATTGTCTAATGATAAGTTTACACAAGACGAAGGTAATGCCCTTCAATGATCAGCATAATTAGTTACTTTGATATGATGTAGCAAAGGGACTTCTATAAAGCAGCAAAACACCACTTTCTGATGCAACGTTTGACTTCATATATTTGCCTGGACGCATGCACCATTCATGTTAATTGAGCTCTCACATAAGTTGAAGGTGTTAGCCTATCGGATCAGAATCTTTCAACAGCAGCTCTTTGAAATCATGATATATCAGTATTGACAAACAGCTGATTACATTTGGATCATATCTCATATTCATGTTGCTTGTGTTCAGTGATCTGGATCGTCTAGAATCTCCACCACTGGAGCAAACTGCAGAAGTCAAAAGACCTAATGAGAAGGAAGAAGCCAAAAATAAAAAGAAAAAAATGGTGAACCAGCAACTGATTTTTCCAAACCTCATCATCTTCTTCAAGATGCATACCATCAACTGAACTATTCAGCTGGAAGTCCCATCCAAGAGTCTGCTCAAGCAGTTCTCTCAGTTTTCTAGTCTATCATTCAACAAAGAAGAAAAACCCACCAATTTGTAATGAGTTCAAGATAGGGAATTGAAAAGAAAAGCTCATTTACTTGCATTTCAAGCAATTGTTCAGTGAATCTGGAGTTGCACGTCTAAAGGAACAGAAGGTGGATTATACTTGCCATGATATAGTAACTCAAGCAGATTATACAGTACCATGAATGCTTAAGAATAGAAGTACATAAGAAATTGTTATAGAATACTTAAAATAAATGGACATGGACTGCGCATATATTTTCATTTTATATACTACATAGGAATAAATACAACAATCTAAAGGGAAAAGGACAAAACTAAATGTTGATTATCCTTCCTAGTGATGAAAAATTGAGGTATGAAGTTGACATCCCGTTTGCCTATTTGACAAAGAAGTAAATCCACTTTAAGATAGTAGACTAAATTCACTAGTTGATTCCACTGGAAACATGGTCATAACAGGACAGTTCATTTGAGTTGAGAGTTGAGAGTAATCTTTTGCAGAAAGACTATTGCAAGAAACTACAATGTGGCAGTTCATTATAAGGAATGCTTCCGACTCTATTCACTGGCGTTTGTGTTACGAAAATACATCCTAAATTAACTTCAAAGAATCAAAAGGAATCAAACAGTCTGGAGGCATACCCAAGTCAGGAGGTCTCCATCAACCATGGGGGCATCAAGCACCAATGAGAAGAAATCCTGCAAAGATCGCTCAATAAGATACATACTATCGTAATCAAGAAATATACTATCACAAGTAAAACCCTCCATAGCCATATTTCTTGGTAGTGTGAGTGCTTGACAAGTCATAGTGAAATGCTTACAAACTACCAACGGTATGGCAGCAGTCAATAAAGTGGATATTGAAAACCCTGAGAGACTAGGGTTCAAATCCCATCAGAGGCAAAAAAATGATAGACGACTTTTCCCATGTTCCCAAGCCTTGGTGGGAAGCCTGTGCTACTTAGAGGTAACAGGTCCCTTTTGGAATAGTTGAGATGCACAAGCAAGCATGGACATCACATTCAAAAACAACATTTCTAAGATGTGTCGAAGAGTTTTTACATCTAGGGAGCATGTCAGTTTCGAAACAAACCAGGGAGTTATATTAAGATCGTTTACCTACACTCTAGTAGCACACACTGCTATGTGAATTGGATTTTACCTTACAAAGGTGGCGCAGGAAGTTATCAGCAGACAACAAAGACTCGTCCAACGATGTCGTTGCACCCTTCTCTGCCCTGCTAGTATCCTTACTATCCTTTTGAAATCCAATTTTCAACTGATAATATATTGCTTTGATGAACTGATGATAAATACAGATTGCAAGAGTCAGTATGTATGAATCTAAAAGGATGAAAAAAATCAAAATAAATTCAAGGAATCTTTATCATACTGAAATATATAAAATATGGAGCTGCATGAAAAAGTAATAGCATCTACACCACCAAGTGCATTCTCAATCCACACGTGTCATTCATCTCATCAAAGGAATACTGATCGTGAGAGATAAATTATACACCGAATATTCTTCACCCCAAATACTAGAAAAGCAGGATACCATAATTCACCCATTAAATGCAGCACCACATTGTTATTGATGCTAAATACAAAGTTTAACACGATGGAACCACACGTTCACTGTGTTGTTTTACCCAACTTCACACCAAGAAGCATAGTACCATACCATTGGCCTCACTTATTCCCATTGTTCATTAACCAGAGCAAAAAGATCGCATCACTCATAAGCCCTGCATTGCTTAGAATGCCTCTACAATAAGATCACGCTTACGATAAAGGGACTCCTTATAAAGAGAAACAAAATAAATCCTTATAGACATACTGGATTTCTCGTTTTCACTGTCCATATTAACTGATAGGATTTCTCATTTTCATCTTATGTTGGACGGAGTTGTGGAAATGCAATGATAAAATTGTTGTATTATTCCATAGGCCCAGGCTTCCGGCCATAGCTCGAAGTTACATATGTTTCTATAAGACAGCATGCACTGAAAGGATATGTTCTTTGAAACTTGAAAGTTACCTTGGTGAATAGCTGAGTCCTTGTGTGGAGAGGCTGCAAAGAAATTAATGGTCAGACTGGACACAAACTTGACATTAAAAGTAGACCTAGGATCATGATGTAGGTTGTTAAAAAAATCAGCTGGGCATGGAAATTATAGTCAAAAGCAACTTAGACTTTTATGATTTATTTGAAAGCATAATTAGTATCAATATTGATCACAAGAAAAAAAGAGAGAGAGAGAGAGAGAGGGTGTGCTGTATTATCTAGGTCCCTATTGCATCTGGAGATGTCGGTAGAGAGGAAGATTTTCCTAGCAACATATAAGCAGAGAGATTGATGTATACTTACAGCTTCTGTACAGCCAAGTAATAGGCTGACTAAAAGCTTCCACTGCAGAAAAGCTTCAAGTGACTGTCCCATCTGTAAATTGTTCACATATTTAACTTCAACAACCGTCTTCTCAATTAAGTTGGTTCATCACATAAAGAACTAAAGAGCAAAGAAAAGTTGAAACTGCTGGCTGATACCAGAAACGCTACAAAGGCAAATTGTAGTTCTCCCAGAAGTGAATCTTCTGAACCACCATATTGCTTCATCAGAATGGTCTCCAATATGTGTGTCTGCATTGAAGGTTGTTAGAATAGAAATAAGTATATACATTCCTACTTAGAATAGGAATAAGAATAGGAATAGGATTCCAATGTATTGTCTATAAATAGGGTCTCAATGTAACAATTTAGATACACAATTCAATAATATTTTTCCCATATACTGGACGACCCCAACAAAAGAAAACATCTTGAAAATCAAGTGACCAGATCTCGCCGGAAAACTTTCACCTTCGAACGGAGCGTGGAGGCGCGTGAGGGACTGTTTTCCGGAGGAAGTCTATATGGAGCAACCACCTGATTTTGTTGCTCAGAGGGAGTCTAGTAGACTTGTATGTCGATTGCGTAGGTCACTCTATGGTCTGAAGCAGTCTCCTAGAGCTTGGTCTGGGAAGTTCACCACAATTATTCAACAGTTTGGCATGACTCGTAGTGGAGCTGATCACTCTGTGTTTTATCGACATTCTGCACCAAATCGTGTATCTATTTGGTTGTGTATGTTGATGATATTGTTATCACTGGTAATGATCAAGATGGTATCACCAAATTGAAGCAACATTTCTTTAAGCACTTCCAGACTAAAGACCTTGGCAGATTGAAGTATTTTCTAGGTATTGAGGTTGCTCAGTCTAGATCGGGTATTGTTATTTCTCAACGCAAGTATGCCTTAGACATTCTTGAGGAGATGGGAATGATGGGATGTAGACCTATTGACACTAATATGGATCCGAATGTTAAACTCCTTCCAGGACAGGGGGAGCCACTTAGTAATCCTGAAAGGTATAGATGGCTCGTTGGAAAATTGAATTATCTCACAGTAACTAGACCTGACATCTCTTTTCCTGTGAGTGTTGTAAGTCAATTTATGACTTCCCCTTGTAATAGTCATTGGGAAGCAGTTGTTCGTATCCTGCGATATATTAAGTCAGCTCCCGGTAAAGGACTACTCTATGAGGATCAAGGCCATGAGCATATCACTGGATATACAGACGTTGATTGGGCAGGATCACCCTCTGATAGACGTTCGACATCCGGATATTGTGTTTTAGTAGGAGGTAATTTGGTGTCGTGGAAGAGTAAGAAACAAAGTGTGGTTGCTCGATATAGTGCAGAATCAGAATATCGAGCAATGGCGGCAGCAACTTGTGAGCTAGTTTGGATCAAACAGTTGCTGAGAGAACTAAAATTTGGCGAAATCGATCAGATGGAACTTGTGTGTGACAATCAAGCAGCTCTTCATATCGCATCAAATCCAGTGTTTCATGAAAGGACTAAGCACATTGAGATTGACTGTCACTTTGTCAAAGAAAAAATACTCTCATTGTCAGAGAAAAGATACTCTCAGGAGATATTGTTACGAAATTTGTGAAGTCAAATGATCAGTTTGCAAATATCTTTACCAAGTCCCTCACAGGTCCTCGTATTAATTACATCCGTAACAAGCTAGGTACATATGATTTGTATGCACCAGCTTGAGGGGAGTGTTAGAATAGAAATAAGTATATACATTCCTACTTAGAATAGGAATAAGAATAGGAATAGGATTTCAATGTATTGTCTATAAATAGGGTCTCAATGTAACAATTTAGATACACAATTCAATAATATTTTTCCCATATATTTCTCACAAAGGTAAAATCTAAAGTTATTCTCAAAAGCAAAAGAAAAGAAAAATAGAAAGACTAGTCATTTTATAGAAACTGCACAGATTTAAGCCAAATACCTTGTCAAGATTCATGTTAGTAAGATCTTGTCCTGAAACACCCTTTAGCTTGATAACACGAGGAATTGAGGTGTAATAACAACCGTTACTTGGCGACTTCTTATCAGGCTTCGAGAATTTGCTATTCTTCAACTGCTCAGCCAAAACTTTCTCCATGGTTGTCTTATGAACATTCCCAACCATTTCAGATTCAGAAATAATTGTGATTTCTCCTCCAATAGGTTCTGCCAAATGATGAAACTGGTGAAGCGAATAGCAAAAGGATAACAAGACAGAGCAATGATCACACACACAAGAGTAACTCATGTTTTGATTTACTCAGAGAGAGATAAGTCGATAACCCATTATCTATGACATGAAACTCACTAGCTGAACCAATTCCATTGAGCTGGTCAAAGAAATCGAAGGCTCACAATTAACAATCGCAAAAGAAAAAAAAAAGGGTTCACAATAAGGTTATTTATTTTAATATGAATTCAAGTATCATAATCTCACGATAAGACGGATTGAGAAATCATGTGATAATTAATGGGTTTAATTATGCTATCACGTTACCAATGGGATACCTACGCCAGTAGGCGCACAACTAATGGAATTAAGTGTCATCATATATCAGGCACCATCTAATTGCAAAAAACACAAGGGCTGAGAGACATTGCTCCCAAATATTCTCAAACTTGCTACCTCTTTATGCTGAGAACTCTTTTATAATCAACTCAATCAAGGATTCCACATCTTTGGCTCAGATGCTGCCCTCAGTTCTCATCGTCAAAACACTAAGAGACAATGTGAAAGCAACGTACTTACCAATACTTTCAATGGTACTCTTCGTAATAAAGTTAGATAAGCGCTTCCAATCTCCGTACTGATCCAATGCATAAGGGCCAAGTTGTTTGTCAAACTCCAATTTTTTCACCGCTTGAGCATATCTCTCTCCCTTCAAATAAACCGGAAATAATCATTTTTTGAAAAGGAAACAAGTCTTCTAAAGCAATAAAAATGTGCACCATAGATATGTTTAAGAATAATGTTGCATTAAATGAAAACCAGTTCACAGTCACAGAGAACTCCGATTAACTAATACACAGAAAATAATAGTTCACCAGTGCAGTAGACAAGCTGAAGCTTAACAGGCATAGAGATCATACATAGATGACACCAAAATGAATTATTGTCCGATTTATCTACGGACATGTAACTAATGGAAGAGCTCACCTTGCACTACAGCATCAACAGTTTGCAGTTATCCAGTCAAAGAAGTCTGTAATTAGTCCCTTACTAATTTCATCAGAAAAAAACTAGTCCCTTATTAATGAGTTGTTCTCTTATCATCAAAATCATGTCAGAAAAAGAATTTTTCTATGGAAAATATAAATTAATATGCAAGTGAAATTATATGTGCATCTAAGTTCATCTAATTGAGTTGGATGAACTAATGGACAACAGGCTCACTAAGACTAACAGAGGTAGAAACCAGCTAACAGATTCCATCCTTCTCAAGTCGTCTCCAAGTTTTTACACAGAGGTAGGAATGGGAAAGTACTAGTATTTCTTAATTCAGAAGGTCAATTCTTTAATTTAGACAGTAATCTTCATCAATTTATTTGCTTTCATAACCATGGAAACAATTACATTACCTTTATCTAGCAAAGAAAGTAACCATGGAAATAATTCCAATAACATCCAAAATAGTCGAGAAAAGATGAAGTATCGTACTGGGTAATAAGATTGGGCTCCACCTTACTAGCTTACATGTTATGGGCTAGCTTTTAACATGCTGGAACAGAGCAGATTTTTCTGCACACATAACCTATCACCAACAAGGGGAAAAAAAAGAAAAGGAAAAGAAAAGAGAGAAAGGGGAGTAATAAAAATTCGGAGAACTCACCTCTTCTTCAGATAATTTGACAAATCGCTCATCCTTTGAATCCCATCTCTTAACAATTACCTGCACAATTATCATTGGAAGACAGATTAAGTTTCCCAACATACTTTGACATTTTTCCAACATACTTTGACATAAAAGAAAAGAAGCAACATTAGTACATCAATGACAAGTGAACAATTGTTCAAACATGGAAAAAAAGCAATCAACAAAAAAAAGCAAGAGATTAGCATATAAAGAATCTATGATAATATAATTGTATCTGTGTCTATGCTTTGGCAACACAAAACTGTACAAACACTATCTAGCTATCAACATTAGAAGAGATCAGAACAATTATAAACATGTGGATCAACAAATAAATGCAGAATTGGCAAATGAGATTTTTTGTTAACCTCTGAAGGGCTCGCCTCAATGAAAAAACCAACTATTGGTGAGAACTCATTCCCTTCTCTGCACCCAGAGGGAGAAAAGACAACATTAGTGACTAAACATATCGTTTTCTATGGAGAGAAAGAAACGAAAAAGTGCAACAAACAACAGCAAAAAAGAATATTACGGTACAAAAATTAAAAGGTCTGGCAACAGAACAGGATTCTTACAACACAAACGAATGATAAACTGTTGGGAGAAGGTCAGAGCTGCCCATTCACTTGAAACAAGGAGAATTTAATTTGAGCTTTCTAGGTCTAAACTCTATAGTTATGATATTGAAGTGAGTAGCCTATATCAGTAAAAAGGTTAAGCGACATAAATGGGTTCTTATGCAACAAACAGGAACCTAAATTGCTAACAGGAAAGTCACTGCTGCATTCACTAGAAACAACAAACTGGAGTCTGGAGTACAGAGTTTGACGTTTCTAATGTATAATCATATTTTCAGCACTTCTAGCTTATAATTAAGTACTTGGAAACCACTATTTCAGGATGAATACTCCACAACCCTAGAGCTAGAAGCTTGATTAGTTCCTGAAGAAAACGATAAGCAATGGGATTCAAGCTACAAAAAGCACCTGTTGGATGAACTGTAATAGATGAAATGGACGCCAGGAGGAATCATCTTCACACCTTTGAAATTAGGCCCAGAGAAAAACATCTACAAATAACGAAACTACCTCAAATTAAAACGAAATCAATAAATTGGAATAATCGAACAGCAAATTCCAAATAATAATACAGACCTGGGTATCAATACCGATGAGGGTATTCTGAGGAACATCAAGAAGTAGCAAGGTAGCACCATGCTTCACTAACTCTAATGCTGCTTCAGGTTCCATTTTTTCTTCGCTGTCTGTGAACTCTCCAAAATATTCTCTTTGTTGTTACTGGAACGGGCTTTCCCGCGAGCCCAGGTTCCAGAAACCTCTTTAAACGTTCCGATGAAGTTTAGCGAAAATATCAGGTTCTGCCCCCTCAAACTTGTAGAAACTGCCTATTGGTCCTCGTGAGAAAAAGTAATTACAATGACTGCCCTTCATTTTCCGACAAATTCTAATTAGCCCCAACACGATGAGTTCCTTTTCTTCTTTTTTCTCGGAAAACTAGTACGTACGTATAACTTTAATTTTCCAAAAATTATTTTTGTACTTTTAAGAAATATAGTTCTCAAAAATCTAAAACAACCAAGTCCAGATATCTATGCTTACATCATGGCCGAGTACTTCTTTCTATGACCAAAAGAACTGCAATCATTATCTTTTGGATGCGCACAAGGTAAATTTCACTCCAGTATAATTAAGCTCAACCGGAAAAATATGTCAGGTATTTCATACCTAACACCCCTCATTTGGGAGATCCCTACCCAAGACCTAGTACTCCAATTTTCAACGTTTTCTCAAACTTCACCATTTTTACTTCCAAACACCCACTTAGATAAGAAAGCTCAGGTATAATATACATAGAGTCGCCTCAACTTGTGTGTAATAGTTTGTACTCCCCTTAATGAGAGAGGTTCTACTCAACCTGTTTGAGTGCGCCAAAGTGGAAGGTCTACACTCTACCCCAAACTAGTCGACCTCGGTGGTCTTCTCTACTTTCTGATGGAGTGATGGTTGATGTTGATCAAACCCACCATAACATGGAAATGATTGTGTACTCGTGTGCCTCAGTTCGTTGATCCAAGAGCCTACAAGAACGGAGCAAGGTATCTATATAATTAAAAAAATACCAAAACCTGTCCCTGTTCAATTTTTAGGTGAGATAATGTATACAAGTGTTGTCCCTTTCAAGTTTTGCGAAGCACAGAATAGCCAAAAAGATAAAGCACAAACAAATGAAGGAGAAAGGGAATAGCAAAATGAATATAACGATTGCCATACCCTCTTTTCACAGAATGCTCTTCTCAGTACTATCTGTTGCCATCTAATTATAAGTTAATGGGGGATATGAACGTCTCAGCAACAAGAGCTAAATGGTCCACTCGATTTATATTGTGTACAAATGAAACTGTTTCATTCTACTGAGACTATCCTAAAGGAATAAATAGACCAGACCACAACAGAATCTTAGTTGTATCTTTTAGCTCTATATTTAACTTCTGGGTTGCGGATGTCATCCAGGCTCTGGATCAACCGAATTTCCAAACTGCTTGATTGGCAGTCATAGCCAGCCTTTTGATAATCTGCTAGTGTCCTCAATAAAAGTGCCTGCATCAAGCAACAAAATTGGTTGATTTAAGAAAAAGAGCAAGCAACTAATGTTCGTCACAAGCATGGACAGTTGAATGTGCACTGTGTACACTACCCAAATTTTGACTAAATACTACTACGTTGCATCAAAATCCAAAAATATAATAATTAAAAAACACATTATATTTGTTTATGGCACAAGTCAAGACAAGCCACTGTTTTAACCTTCAAGTATAAAAAGGCATGTGCCTATATTTTTGTTCAGTCCAGCAGAATGCTCATGGCTCTTTACAATAAGCTCCTGGATATTAGCATAGGTTTATGAAACAAATTTCCCAAATCATGACAATGCAATCAAACTAGTTGGATGCTGTCATAATAACTTATTCAACATGCCGATTCAGTCTCCACGTTCAAGACATTACATGAGTGGATGTACACAAACAGCAGGGTTGCACACTAGTACCTGTACACTTGAGACAGCAAGCTCTGCCGCTTTGTCGAGATCATTGGGATATTTCTGTATGAGATAAAAAATTAAGATCAGAGCAGATTATTGTGGGAAATAAAGCTCAGACTTTGTCTTAAGTGAGTCAAACATTACATTGCTCCATCCAAGCAACAAAGCAGTCGTTAAATCCCCCGTTCCCTGCAAGCATGCAATGTATATTGAATAAATTTACAAGGGCTAATATGTATTGAGAAACTGATGCAGGTGAATGAGCATTAAAGTAAGAACCCAAAAACAATTTCTGGGATTTCTACATTGTTGTAAAAAGTGCACACCCACCAGCCTTGTCATTCAAAATGAAAATTGAGTAGTATCCTGATACCATTTAATAAATAGGAATAATCCTTGTATAACTAATTAGCAGGATTTATCATGTTGGACACCAACAGAATAAGATGTATCTAATAACTAGATGCATAGCTGCCGATGCCAGCTCTCTTTCCCTTCCTCCCTCTTAGACGGAGCTCACATCGCCCAACAACTAAAAGAATAAGCATTGAACTCCTAAACAATGAAAGAATGCTTGGAAAAACTAAAGTTTCATACATAGGTTTTTGGACAAATTAAGAAGTTGGAAGTGCGGAGTTACTAATTGTATGCATGGATTATGTACAGGCTTCCGAGAGAATTACGTTCTACCCATTGTTTAGAGGTGTTGGGTTGGATGCGCATATCTTTCACAACTTGACAGATTTGGAACGTCCCTTCTGCACCCCCAAGTACGCATTAAAATTCACTTGTGAAGTGTAAGACAAAGTTACATGTGCAAGAGGATATTGAGTAACACATCATCCCACATAAATTGTCTAGACTTCAAAGGAGTTTATAAGAGTCTTGGCCGCTCCAATGATTGACTCAAATTATTGGATTGGATGCTCAGATTTTTGCAAAGTAACAAATGTCGTTTCAATGTCTCTCCATGGAACTTACCCCACAAGAGAAAAATGATAAACATGTTGATGACTTTTTTTTTTGAGAAGGTACATGTTGATGACATTACTTGTAATCTATGTGGGAATGTTTCTCTTTGAACCCCAGAAAAGGATAATCTTTATAACCTGTATCAATTATTCCAGCAAAGCACTAATTTATGCGATACAATAATTTCGAGGAAAACGAAGCAAAAAAATTTCCCTCCAAAGTCAAACTTCTTTAATTATCTAGTTGCAAGACACATACCGTGAAATATGCAGGAATTTTCGGTATCACAATCTTGAATTGCTCAGGAGATTGACCCTGTCAAATTAGATATCCGTATCATGGAACTTTTTAGTGAAAATAACACTGAGTGGCGGAATCATTCCTAAATAAAAACAGAACAGTGATGCTTAAAACTCAGAATTAACCAGTTTCATGGGAGCAATAGTAGGGATAAACTAACTGCATCACAATCTTAAGAAAGTTCACATGCAAATTTCATTTCCAGTTTGCATGACGTCATAGAAAGGATGAAATGCTGACCAGATGATAAATCGAAATCCAATGTGAAATATTCCATTCAATCCCAATTTTAATTCGATTAGTTGGTATTACTCTGTCCATCCATTTTTACTTGTCAAGTATTGACTTGGCACACCCCTTAAGGAGCAATAAATAGAATGACAATTTTACTATATCCCCTTTGGCTATAAGAAATTCAATGCAATGTGAAATGACTATATTTAATAATAAGGGTAAATTAGGAACTGAGTGATAAATATCTCTTGGTTTTCTAAAATGGACATCTATTTTTAGTACAAGTGGATAAGTAAAAGTGTACTAGCCACTAGGAGGGGAAAGTTGAACTCTGAGAGTTTTAGTTATTATTTGGGAAACAATGTAGAATCACATGCCAACTTTGCTGTTGGATAATACAATAGAGGAAAAACTGTATTGAGAAAAATAAAATTGGATCCACTAAACCTTTGCTTTAAAAATCTACTAAAATTTGCTCTTTTAATGAAATGGACACTATTTTTTTGGGACTTACCATAAAATGAAAGTAGGACTACACTCTAGGAAAGTACCCGATATCAAAATGATAGACAATCATGACATTTACCTTTTCTTTCTGGTGACTGCCAATAAGGAGAAGAGTGCCCTCAATGTTTATGCTAGTAATAACAACCTGACATGACATAGAGCACAAAGACCTGAATGATACAATACATGCAAAACAAAAAGCACAAAGGCCTGAACGATATTATAGAAAAATGCAATACTACAGCATCTAAATTTATTTTATCTTTTAATGAAAAAATGGGAATAAATTTTCCCTATTTTTCCCCTTCATATTAATTCCATTTTCTTAATATAAAGAATGTTTAAAGGGAAAATGCATAAGTACCCCCAACCTATGTCCGAAATCCCACAGACACACTTATACTATACTAAGGTCCTATTACCCCCGAACTTATTTTATAAATAATTTTCTACCCCTTTTCGGCCTACGTGGCACTATCAACCAGATAGCTTGAAAAAATTGTCAACACGCGCTGGGTCCAGAAGATAGTGCCACGTAGGCCGAAAAGG